>JAOSLQ010014190.1:0-10349 GCA_025629905.1 Lorius lory | reverse complement strand
GGCAACCTGTTCCAGTGCCTCACCACCCTCACAGTAAAGAACTTCTTCCTTATATCTAACTTGAACTTCCCCTCTTTAAGTCTGAACCCATTATCCCTTGTCCTGTTGCTACACTCCCTTATGAAGATGAAAACTTACCCTCTCTAGCGCTATAAACATACCTGTGCACACACAGTAGCCCCAATAAACCACTATCTTTGCCCTTTCTGTCCAGGACAAGCACACTTGCCTTCTCTCTGCTTTCTTCAATGAGCAGAAACTAGACATGCTTGGTTTTAAGAAGTAGAGAGCAGCTCTGAAAGGAGACTCCAGGAAGCAAAATGCTGATAGAAAGAACTAGCTGGTCTTTTGCTAGAAGCCAAGAAGAACACCTCAAGAATTACAGACAAGGCCAAAATGAAATTTAAGTATACTCACATTCTGTGTATTCACATTACTGGGTCAGCTCAAATGCTGAAAGCAACCATGCCCCTGTTTTTATCCATACCAGCAATACAATAAAACACATTACCTTAAACTGCTCCGGTAAAAAATACTGAAGAATGTGAAAACTTCCAGCCTATGCAGATGATCAGAGAGGCGGCAATTCATTCAGCAACAAAAATTGGATGAATTCCAATAAGTTCATACCTTATTTATAGCAGCCTGGTCTGCCTAAACTAATGTTTTAATCTCTGACAAACATCAGACATCTCTGACCATGACAGGATATCAGAAGGGGAAGCAGGACTGAGAAGGACAATGAGTGACAAGGAGTCATGTCATGCAATGAATCATTTAATCTCGTGCAGGCACCTCAGCCTTCCTAAGAAGCTGAATTCAGTAGAAACTCCCGTCCAAATAAAGGGCTCTGAAATCCTTGAAGAATGAAATATAAGCACTTGACATACCTGGATTTTGTGTGCAAGACCATCACTGTGAATACCAATAGCCCTTCTGTAGGACTGCTGAGCTCTTACATGAGACAATGTGGCTTCTCAGAGGTAATCTGGCAGTGTAAGGAGGGTAGAATTTTGTGCATAAATGCTTTACAATGTATTGTAGTAATATCTTATCTGTTAAACTTTCTTCAACAGATATTTCAATATAGAATAAAGCAGTCTATTATGAAACATCTGGGCAGACTTAAATGGGCAGTTTATTAGACTTGAGAGCAATGACTAACAGTTGATCTGTCACCCTCAAGCTTAACAGGTAAAAAACAGTCTGCTTGCCCTTATCCATCATGGTGAGGAGAGCAATAGGTCCAAACACAAACATGATTAGCCTAAACCGCAATCTTTCATGTGGCAATGGCTGCAAAGGTTGCCTGCAAAATTGAAAGGTAGTAACCAACTATTTTTTTCATGAAAAGGACAGTCTTCAAGTAAAGTTAAGGGGCATCCAAGAGACTTCTCTGCTAGACATCCTCCAAAGCCATGGATTATTCTCTTCCTGCAGCAAATACCACAACCTCTTCCTCTGGAAAGAGCAAGCAGCAAGGTCTTCAACAGCAACTGCAGCTGAAGCAGCCCTACTCACTCCCGTGGCGGCAGCAGCAGCCCTGATTTTGTGCAGACAAACGATAGGCATCTGAAGCACAACCCTCCCCTCTCTGCTTTTTTTTCTGGAGAACAGGCTTTCATCTAGATGAGTCCCCTGATTTAGTTCACTGATTTGGATGCCATGACACAGGACATGACATGAGCGCAGGAGTGAAGACCAGGAATGGTTCATCAAAACTCAAGTTTTTTCCATACCTAGGGTCACAGCTCCAGGACCAAACTTAGAGAATCTGCCAGCTCAGCTCCTGCCTACTTTGGGCTCTCATAAGCAACTGCCAGAGCAAGTTATCTTCAGTACCACCTAGGCCCAACTTTTGAAAGCCTTAACCTAGCTTTCTTAAGTTTAACTGAAAACATTCTTAATACCTCTCTAACTTCAGTGTAGTTATTGCAGTGTAAATGACAGTGCTTCCTAGTAACCCAAAGGCAAATTGAGAGAACTCTGAAGTGTGTTCAACTTGTGATACATTCATTTTGTAAGCAAATTTTGTTCTGTTCCTCATAGCTGCAGAGATTCATGGGAGAGCAACTAAAGGTTTGTGGGATTTGGGATGTTTGTCTGCCTCTAGGCATAAGTGTTTTCTTTCAGAAATGTGACAGCCATCAAACAATCACAAAATAGAGCCATGATTAAACAAATGATTGCAGCTGAGCAGGGGGATGCCTACATGAAGTAAACCTGTCCTGCTTCCTTGGAAAGTGTGCAGCCTGTGCCATGTTCTGTACTGCTATGTTAGACTGTTCCCTGTCCCCAAATGGGCTTTCTAAAAGCAAGGCAAGCCTTTTATTTATATCTTACTTTTACATTTTAAAAGAGATAACTGTGATTTTTCAAACAATTAATTAAAAGAGCACATAGAACCCACATAAATATTAAGATTGAATCTGGGGGAAGCAACTACATAGCTTAGTTTAATTTTCATGCTAGTAGGTCTTTATACTGGAAAGCAAAGTAAATGAAATTGGGAAGATGGGAATGCAGTCCTAACGGATGTGTGTTATTTAGTACATATATTCTATAATACAACTATATACTGTTATATTTAACAGAACAGCACTCAAGTACAGTTCAGAAAGAAAAAAACCCCACAACCCAAGTACTTCCAATACTTTTGTGTTAGCTGAAAATTGCCAATAATTTTTGTTGCAAAAACATTTTCCTTGCACTTTCAATGTTCCTCTGAGATAGGAGCAAAAATACTTTTAACTGTGAAAATGATCCATTTTACAGGCGTTAAACTATTTTTAAACCCTGCTCTTCAGTCTGCTCCTCTATGCCTAGATCATCAGTAATTTATTTTTGAAATTCCCTGAGGAAGGGAATTTGGAAAAGAAAAGTAGGTGGGAAGCAAAATAAGCCCTACACACATACACACACACCCACACCCACACACACACACATATATTCCCAAGAGGGGAAGTTTCTAAGTGCCAAATTCTGACACCTGACACAAAACAAACATCACCTCACTATTAACCATGGTTCTGTGGAAGTCAGTGAGGTGCCCAGTACTACCATGAATAACAGACCCAAAAATCTAATGCTGAACATTCAGAATATAGCAGAAGCAGCATAGTTAGCAAGGTGTCACATCCATGATATAAATCACTTTAAGGTCACAGAGGAAAATCAGCCAAGGTGTAAGTAGGAGGGCATGTTTGCTGACTCCACTTGAGATGAAAAGGAGTAACACCACAAAATTTGAAGGTGGAAGTAGGTAAAGCAATAAGGGAGATGTGGGATGGCATGAAAAAGATGGCTTGAAGCACTCCCCAAAGCTGGTTACCAGTACATGCTTTAGTCTAAATTTGGAAGAGGAACATGCTTGGAGTCCTGGACCGCAGTCCTCCCCTATCCAATAGAGCAACACGAGATGATATTGCAAGCCTTCCTTTGCTGTCAGTGGAGGAATGCCTGACAGATTTCAAAAGCTGCAAGCCCAGCAGGCCTCTCTTCTTCAGTGAACCTTTCTTTCTTTCCGGTGTACTGAGAGAGTGGGCAGCTGTACAGCTTTCTTTGCATACAGCTTTCCTCTTGCTCCTTTAGAGTGGGACAATGCTGCTGGCAGTATCCTTTCCGACGAGGAATTAAACATGCACTCCTTCAAAAGGCACAAAGCTACTCTAGAACCAATGGCTTAAAGACAACTAATAAATCTTAATTTTATAGTTTGGTTTTTTTTTTAGTGGAAGACTTCTGTAGCTGTGACACTATATCCAGGTGCAAAACTAGTAAATTGCACTGCAGGTGTACCTATTATATATGCACACTTGCCAAATGTGGGTGTTGAAGGACTTGTTAAGAATTCCTGCCTGCATAAGGTGTTCCTGAAACCCAGAAGGAAAATATTATTTTAGTACAAGTCCAAGCTCATGTTTAAAAAAGGAATTGTTGATCCCAATTCAGTGGAGCAGCAGATTTTCATTACACGGAACACAGAAGGAAAATGCTTGTCAGATATGTTTCCAGAAAAGTTGTTTACAGGAATATGTGTGCACACAGAGGATTTCTGGGAGAAAGATGTACCCTGAAGGTTTCATACACGTGTTTTGATGAACTGCCCTGGAGATTTTCTGTATTGGTTTTCCAGAAAAGGAGGTTATACAAAGCACTGCAAAGCTTGCCTTTCTGCAAGGCTCCCGTCCCTACTGGAAAAAGACAAGCACCGAATGCACATTTGAATGTTACATAAGAGAGTTTAGATTATGGCAGGAAGAAAGGCAGGGACAGATATTTTAGAGCCCATGCTCTCCTTTATAAAGGCCAAAACAAAACAAAACACAAAAAAATTGAGGAGCCACCCCTGCTGAGTTCTCCTGCAACGTGAACTGTGGCTCCTCTGCCATTGCCTAACAGAAGGAGGCATGAAAACACAAAATCAAAGCAAACAGACCTGTTGAGAAAACCCATGGGGAAGAAAAGTGCTCACATGGGGGGACCTAGCCAGCTCTCTGACTCCAAAGGGGGACTTAAACCATCTTCATTCCACCCATGAAACTCAAAATCTCAGTCCTGGCTTTAAGGCCTGGCCAAAGCCTTGCACCCACATGGTGTCTAGAGGAGCCTGGTCCAAAACACGAGCAAAAGCTACGCCCTCTTCACAGGCTATGAAATCAACTTTTACTGCTGGTTTGGATTCCTCTGCTAATTCATATGCTTTCTAATTCCATGGCCTTTAGGTCTATAATAAATATCATCCTTGGTAAGTCAGAGCAAGAATCAAGCTAATATTGAAAGAATGTGTCAGACTACTTCCTTATTGTCTTGCTGTAAATCCTATCAGATGTTGGCTAGGTCTAAACAGAAGTCACTAAATCACCGAATGTATTAATTCGATAGAAAAGCAGAAAAAGTAGTGTATTAGGTATGTTATGAATGAAGTTGTTAAATGTTTCATTACCCACTGTTTTTGAAATGCTTTTTGTTGAATAGCAAATAGAACAAAACCCCTATCCAATAATAATACAATATATATTTTTCAGGAAATTTACTACATCATATGTCAGACTTCTGAGCAATGGAAGCATTTATTTATAAGCACTTAGATAAAGTTTATCTAACATTTTCCATGCTGCAGTATCTTTGTTAAACAGCTGAAGAAATATAGTTGTATTCACACTCAGGAAGAATTTACTTTGTGTGAGCGTGGAATTCACTTTCATTGTGGACTCTGTGTAAGAATCTGATCTGCAACTGCAACAATCTTTATCTCCCCCTAGGTTCGCTAAGAGCTGAACACATGTATCAGCTTACAGGACTTGGTAAATTGTTAAGAATTTTCACCTTGTTACGTTTTAATGAGAAAAACACCAATATTTTCACTTGTAAAACAAAAATATCATTTAACTAAGGGGAAATTTTCCTTGCAAAGATGTAGTTGTGCCAGTTCAAGTGGATTTATCAAATTAAATTACAGATTATATTTCTGATTAGCCACTTTGCCATCCTTTGAACAGAACAGGGAGCAAAGGGCTAAGGAAGCAAAATAGAAGGAACAGTGGTTACAAGTTGCATTTTAAATGATTGGCATTAAGAATGTCATTTTCATTATGTCAGTTTACGAAAACTCTGTAGCCACATTTCTACACTACTCAAAGCTGAACTGCATTGGTAACATTTAATCCCTGGGGGAAGAGTCTTTTCTCTTGAACGCTTTCATGACACTGAAGCAACCCTGTGTTAATACACATAAGAAAAGGCAGAAGAAGAAAGACCCTTCAAAATGCCAGAGCTTTTTTCATAAATCTCATTTTTACCTAACACAAAAACAGTGGCGAATGCCTGTTCCAAGGGACCCTGGACCAAGGGGAACCCCCCCGATAGGAGACTCAACTTTCATCTTTAAAGGAGGAAAAAAAAAACCCAAAAAAACAGAAAAAGAGGAAAAAGGGACCTAGAAACTTTATCTTTGTAATCAGATAAGGAAAACTATTCTGTGATCTATTAATACCTCTGTCTTCTTGGAGTGAGGCTAAAAAGTTATTGAAGATGTTTCAAAACTTCTCTTTTTTCACTGCTGCACTGGGGATCAGGTACTCCAACTTCACTGGTAGTCTGTTCAGGGAAGAAAGGAAAGCTCATCCTATCACGTTCTTGATGGCATGCTGCTCTCAGGAGGAAGGCACAGCACAGGATTCCAGTCTAAAAATACAGACCCAGATTTTCTCCTTTCCAGATAAAAGCAGGACACACGCTTTCAGAAACAGACTTAATTGTGGGAGAATCCTTTCATTGGGAAGCACCCTGCTGTGAAGATACTTTTTAGGACTCCAGGACAGAACATGACAGAGGTTAAAAGGCACAGGTAATCTCTGCCATATTAATGGCCCTCATTGAGGCCAGCAATGGCATGAACAACAGCATTACTTAGTGCAGCTGTTCCTACTGGCCTCACTAATCCCTCAGCAATGTCGGAGAAGAGGTAACACTGAAAAGGAGACAGCTGCAGCAGCGAGGCTTGGAACTCCCAGTTTAAAACACTCAAGGTTGCTCTAGTTTACACTAGCTCCTCAGCCTGAACAACCCCAGTGGCTCATGTGTTGTGTTTGAGAGCCCTGACCCTCTTGGTGGCTCTCTGTGGGACATGGTTTGTCAATACCTTTCTTGTGCTGTCAAAAATCAAAGCTCTTGATTGAGCCTACCTTCCTCTGAAAAGACATTTTACGTTGGAAAAAAAAAAAAACCCAACCAAATTCTGTTTTTCATTTCCATACAGCAGACACTTATGTATTTGAAAATCCTATTTGGCCTTTATGAAGGATTCCGTTCCTTCCTTTAGCAGTGGTGTGCCTTTAGGCTCTGACTCTAAATTCAGAATAACATGGGAGCTGTAGCTGTTTCCTTCAATTTGCATCCTCACACTGTCCACTATTTTCATATTGCATTAATCTTTGATTCCATATCACCCTAACTATGCAACAAAATGCTAGCACTGTAACATGCTACTTTTGCAACTGCTATTCATTCATCAGCTTTTAATTCAGTATAAAAATAGATTCTTCCTGAACAACCACAACTTGGGTGGTGTTTCTGAAAATTGCATTGCTTACTGTGAAGTTACCCAAAGATAAACCTAGCTCTCTGGGTTGAATTTTAAACAAGAAACATGGGCTTCGTTGATCTTGAGGTAGTCATCTGCAAGCAAGTTAAAAGTCAGTGTTTTGCTAACCCACATTAAAAAAACCCTCAAAGAGCAAGAGGTGAAATATGGAGAATGAACCTTAAACTTACAGTAACAGAAAGATTAGTGCTGTAAAATGGATTAAAAACCCTCTGGTACTTTTTAGTATCCAGTACCAGTTCATTGAGAAAGCAGTGCCATGTCCAATAAAGAGCATTTCTCTGATAACAAGCCAATGAAGGAAGATTTTTGTCACCCATTAATGATGCGGCTTAAGTCAGAAAACTTTCATTCATACATTAGTCTAATCTTACAAACCCACTGGAGCTCTTTCGCTCAAGAGATTCTTGTGTCAGTGATTATTTATGCACTTTTGTCATAAAATATTTCCTTTTACCTGTTTTGAATATGGTGCCTTCTAATGGCATTGGATGTTCTTGTTATATCTGCAAATCAGTAAGTACGAGCATGCAGCCAGCCTTCTCTGCACTATTCATTATTTTTACATTCTGCTGTCATGTCAGCTGTTATCTATTTCTTCCCCAACCTAAGCAGTTCTAATATATTTCATTCATCCTCATGTCTTGCACATTTTCACGTCCTGGACAACTTCTGCTGCCTGGATATCTTCTCCCTGATGTTTGTCAAGATGCAAAGACTAGCAATGAACACCCCTTCTCATAAGGAAGACAGGCCCACAGTTGAAATAATAGCATCATAATAATTACAGCTGCATGCAACCATCTTTCACTTCATTTCCTTTAATGAGAAGAATGAACAATCAAATGGATAGGAAATTAAATCAAAGTGCAGGATGTATGACTTCATCTTCAGCTGAGAGATAGTTCTCCTTAAGGAGTGCCAGTAAGTTGAAAAGACTACTCCCTCCTACATCAGCAGAACTACCTACACACACAAGCACTTGCAGTGTTATGTCGCATCCTTCTTTATGTCAAAGTCATAAATTACAGCAATCTTCCTTCCTAGGCCATCAACAGCAATTGGTTCCTGAAGTTACTCTGTATATTTAAAACTAATCAACACCTGCAAGAACTACAAAATATTTCTTTCTGATAGGCATTTATCCCTCTTTAGCCATGTTCCCCAATAGATTTTATTGTTGTCATTGCTCTTCTTCCCCACAATGAGTTTAGCTCATGCTAAAATAAGGCTTAAGGGCTTGCAGGTTGCACAGGAGCTGAATTTCACACGGGATTATATATTTTCGCTATCAGCACAGTCACTTTATTCAGTCTGAGATTTCTTCAAAAATCCTGGCAACTTGCTGCAATTTACAGGCTCATATTGCTACAACCTCCTTCTCGCTCAAACACATTTAAGCTTTATCACCCCTCCCAGAGCTACTGTTTTACAGGTATCATTCTGATAGATGGCACAGCCGCACTACAGACAGCAAAGCGGTGCAGAGGTGTCTGAGTTAGCATTATTAGACCTAGATTTGGAGCAGAACCAATCCAGACACAACAGCACAATGCTTGGTGCAGGACAATTTACCCTACTTCTTCATAGGTAGATCAGCCTACACATACCACAGTCTGCCGTGGCTAGGCTATTTCCACATCCAGGCGACTCATTTAAACCTGGCTGAGGCAGTAGAGGGACTCAGAAGTTGATTGAATTGGCTCCCACAAGAAAATCAGTTAGCTCTTCTGAAATACCCAAGCACCCTTAATGTCTCTCTGCTTTGATGGCTTACAAAATTTCAGTGTTTTTTTGCATTTTAATCAGCCTTACTAACGCTGCATGTACATATTCAGACATTCATTCCTCAAAGCCCTTGTCACGCTCTCCCTGCTGTCAGCAGACATTACAGGTGAAACATCAATCTTGTTGAAGTCAATAGTGAACTGCTGCTGACTTTTCTGGGCCCACATTTCAACCCAATAAGGTCAGGAAATTGTTCAGACTTGTGATGGTACCGGTTCTCACAGCTCTCCCTGCAGAGACTAATGGGGGCATATGAAGCAGGTTTGAAAATCAGGGTGCCCAAGACACCTCCAAACCTTTAGAACAGGCTGATACCAGAGGTGAAATCAGAAGCAATCAGCGATGCTCCTGCAGTCCAAACCCCTCAGCAGCATGGCTAACTACATCCAGGTTGCCTTGAAGGAACAAACCAGGTCTGCAAACTCTCGCCCAGCAAACTCAGAGCCTGTAACCAGCAAGAGAGAGTCACACAGAAGGCTGACACTCATTAATGCAGAGGCTATGATTTCCACTGCCCCCTCAGAAATCTTACCCACCAAATTCCTACTGCTATTGGCAGTGGCTAATACAGCTCAGCTTCTTCTGTAAGAGCAAACAGGTGGTGCTTTTGAAGACAGCACACGCTGCCTCTTCTTAAGAGCCCTTTTCAGGTAAGTTTTAAAAATGGACCAAGCTAGCACCTGCAGGTCAAACTCAGCAGTTCCTTCAAAATCCAGGAAAACTAAAGCTTGCCACACACACAGCTACTATAATTCCCCAGGCTGGCACTTAGTCATCAGTCAAAGCTACTCTCAAACCCCAGAAGTAGGTTTCTTTCCCCTCCATTGCTTTCCAATGTTATTGAAATAAAAATAGATGGAACTGTGATTTTTCACATCTGATGTTGAGTCCTTGCCTAAGCACTAAACTTTGGCTTCTTTCAGAAGATGCATCTTCTATAAAAATACACTACATCTGTGCTAGAGCTTTCTTCTTAATTCAAGCAAAAGTCAGCAGTTGTTACAGCCCACTAAACACACACTGACCTACTTCATGCCACTTACCACAATGAAAGGTTCATTCACACCTGTATTTGCTTTATGAAATAGCCTCAAATTCTTTTGCCAACAGCAAGAATCATTTTGAACAAGTCAGTCTTTCTTTCACAGTTGTACGTTTTAGCTTACGAAAGTATCCACACTTCAAAACTTCTATAACACAAGGGAGGCACTAGGGGACACAAGCAGCTGCAACACTCAAAACCTCTCTGATACTTCTAGCATTATGTGTTCTGCAAGGCATCCAAGTTTCATTATGTACAAGATGGAACATAGAATCATAGAATAGTTAGGGTTGGAAAGGCCCTTAAGATCATCTAGTTCCAATCCCCCTGCCATAGTCAGGGACACCTCACACTAAACCATATCACCCAAGGCTTCATCCAACCTGGTCTTGAACACTGCCAGGGATGGAGCAT
>JAOSLQ010014188.1:5069-17457 GCA_025629905.1 Lorius lory | reverse complement strand
ATCAGCGCTGTTCCCAGGCTGAAAGTCAAAAACACAGCACTGCACCAGCTACTAAGAAGGAGAAAACTGACTGCTGCTGCTGAACCCAGAACACATTGTTTCATCAGTCTGGTTTCCTAGTCTGCCACAAACAGACCCTTTCTGTGAAAGACATGTTATGTATAAACCTGAGTCCCAGGTATCCTTTTTCAGGTAGAAAAAAATATTTGTTGTTTTTCATTCTAAGCAATGTTCTTGTGATTATGCCTGTGAGAGGACTGGAAGAACTGTTTTAATTTTGTATGTACATTATCTATACCAGTATTCAATCTTAAACATTTTATACATATGTATATTTGGCTTGCATACATGCTACCTGACTAGATGATTCATTAGAGTACAAGTAGTACAATGAAAAATAGTCTAAGTCTTCAAAAAGGACCATTAGCTGCACAGTTTTCAATGTCCTCGGATGTGGTCAGACAAGCTAATCTGCTCTTTTTAATCCTGTAGAAGGTTACTCATCCTTCAGACCTGTTGACCACTGTCCAACCACTCTAGCACTGTCTGTGAGCTACTCTGACTGAAAACTTTGAAGATGAAATTTCATCACCCAAATCAGTAGCAGGCATGTTATTTTGGTTAAAAATATTTTTCAATATCGGTAAGCAGTGGTTCATAGTAAATTTTTTAACCATTCTGTTGTGTGATGGGGGACACCAGTTGGGTGGAGAAAGAGGTAATTTTGTGAGGTACCTTTCTCCCCAGTCAGGCCAGGTGCTCTGAGACCATGTCTATGTTATCAAACAGTGCACCTCTGCAGAGCAAGGCAGAGCTGAGCATCTGAGGTCCTCACTATACTTGTTTCAAGAGATTTTACTTCAGGTTAGTTTGGTATTTTGAGCTGGAGAGCCATAGCTGTATACCTGGCATTCATACTATGGTTTCATAGAATCATAGAATAGTTTGGGTTGGAAGGGACCTTCAAAGGTCATTTAGTCCAACCGTGCGCAGTGAGCAGGGACACCTTCAACTAGGTCAGGTTGCCCAGAACTACATCCAGCCTGGCCTTGAATGTCTCCAGGGATGATGCATCCACAACCTCTCTGGGCAACCTGTGCCAGTATTTTTAACACACTCATTGTGAAAATTTTTTTCTCACATATGGTTTCCTCTGAAAGGCACGGGCATTTTGCACAGCAAGGCTACTGTACCATGGGAAAGTGGGGGCAGTTTGTTCAAAAGTACATTCCTTATCCAAATAAAACATGAGTGTATTTGCACTCAAGGGACTTAGCTGGCACAGCAAGTAGAGCAAGGATATAGTGCCCTCTCTGTGCTCAGTTGCTGATTGCAAGCAGGATTTAACTGCTCTTGGCCTTTATTTACAGAAGACTGCTAACCACAAACAAACATTGCTTTATTCCATTGATTAGCTGTTCTGAGAGGGAAAGCATATTTTTAATACACAGCTTAATATATATAAGCTATTTTTAATAATTCTGTAGTATGAAGTGATCCAATATATATATGTATATATATATATATATCAATATGCAGTTTTTCAGTAGATGAGAAAAGAAGTAGCTTGTTTGTTCTGTTCTGTAACTGCAAAAAAATGTCATCTCACATATATACTGGAACACAGGGTGACTTACATCATAAACTGGTGATGCAGAAGTTCCTACAAACCAGCCTGTCCTGTATTATTTAATACTTGATTAACAGTTTCTCAGCAAGTTGAAACAAATATGAGCACAAAGTAAAAGAAAATAGTAAACCAAAAGAAATTATTTAATCTTTCTGTTATGATCTTTTTACTGGTTAATTATGTTTGATATAAAAAAACCCTCAGCTTATTCAGATATTAGGTATTACCAATACCCCAAATAAATCTATATTTTTAATAATTATATTAATTTTAAAATGTAATTAGTATAGATAAACTAAGGGATTTCACGATTTCATGAAGCAACAGTGAAAATACTTAGGATGGACTGCTTTTATATCGTGAACATTTTTAATGCATTGAATAATTATTCACCTGTGAAATGCCCCTGGTTTATAGGTAATTGCTCACCTTTTGTTGAAGGTAGTTCAGATTGGTCACCTGTAAACAGACCTACTGAGCGAAATTTATTGCAGAAATAGATCCAGCAAAATGAATGAGGCATACATAATGGGCTGTAGTATAAACCAGGTTAGAAAAAGAGCTCAGAATTTGGCTTTGAATGGATAAGTGTATCCATTAAATGTACCAATTATAGTTCAATGTTTTCAGAATATTATTTTTATCCAGTATTTGAGATAGGTGTTTTTGTATGGAGGGTTCTTATGAAAGGTCAGGTGGAAGCCCAAGTGTCCACCAGTTTATGCTAGAATCTGTGTACAGCAAAGTGCATTTGTCACTTTGAATTTACAATGGTTTATCTGCATATCTGGCCATAATGATTTTGACCCAAATTCTAGTTCCTGGCTAGTGTTCGGGTTTTGTAGGGTTGCCCTTGGATGGAGCTCATGAGTCTGGATTTACTTAATTCTTTAACTTCTGGCAGGCCACCTCCACATGTCCTAGTAAACTACTTAGACTGGTATGATTTACTCCATGAGGATGCCCAACTCTCTTTATGGACTGCAAATAGGCCTAGATGACTAATTTGGATGAGGTGCCCCCCTTTTATATTGCTCAAGTTAAGTGAAATGAATCCCACTCCAAGGTTGCACTGATCACCACTTTCTCAACAAAATAGTCTGCTTTTCCAGTTTATCTAAGATCTTGGTGATAACTCTAGTATTTTTTTATATTAATTATGACTAGATTACTTAAATGTTTAGAGGTAATTTAGCATACTTACAGGTACTTTCACAGATACAAACATAAAGGAAGGTAATGCATGGCAGTTTTCTCTACATAAATTATCAGCAAATACTCCTTTGATCTGAATTATTTGTCTATTGATCATACCTTAGATTTTTCAGGATGCAATACCCTGTCAAATTATGTGAAGTGTTTTAAAGAACACTTTGAAAAAGGTTTATATTTCAGGTTTTTATTTAGAATTTGTTTAAAAATGAAATATTTCTTTATTCTGGCCAAGATCTTTTGCTTCTGTGATAAGGTATTTCCAAGAGACAGACAAATTAAGGTTTTAAAATATTTGATGAATCTACATAATGTACATGATCTGTCACTGAGACAAAAGCAGCTGGTGTTGTGATCTCACATGCTACAAACTCTGTGGAAAATAAGTTACTTTCAATTTATTAAAGTGATACTGTGGGATAAAATGTGCTTCCATTAGTGGTATCTTCATCTGCATCAGTAAACAATGGGTGATTAATGCTGTGGGGTTTTTCTATTGTATCTTCAGCATTTACTGAAGTTTTGGCAGCCAAGGATGGTCTTGGTTGATTTGTTTCTGTCTTAGTTAAAATTCAAGATAGTGAAAAGGAAGCTCTATGCACTATATACATTCCATCTGAATCCACAAAATAATAAGACCAAAATGCATTCAAAAGCTCTGCAGTCATGGGGCTGGTGCTGTGCTGAGGCCATGTTGTACCATGTTGTTTAGGTTTTCCTTGCTTCCCAACTGTTCCTTAATTTTCCATGTACAAACTATTTGGTATGCAAGTATAAACTGTTTGGGCAAAATACTGTATTTTTCAGGTTGTGGGATTTGGCTTTTTATTTGTTTTGTTTTGGTTTTGGTTTTTTGTTTGGTTGGGGTTTTTTTGTTTGTTTTGTTTTGTTTTGTTTATTTGTTTTTCTTTAACAGAGTTTTCCTGTTCTGTTATTTCAAGTAAACAAGAAAAATGAGTTGGCATTTGCACGTCATAAACCTATGTGGAGGAGTTCAGTAGAATTTAAGGGTTAGATAAGCATTGCTTGCCTTAGAAAATAAGGGTGCTTTTTCACTCTCAGTACTGAGTTCTGACTATTGGTAGATGTTTTCCTGAGCTATACCTTGGAAAGAACAGTTCTTCAGAGACTATCAGACAAAGCAACAATTTTTCTCACATCTTGAAATGAGCAAATCTTGTCCATCACCAGAAGGACTTCAGGGTAACATTTTAAGTTGTTTGTGACTTCTGAAACTACAGAAAACAAGGAACAAATTAATTTTGTTTCTCTTAAATTTGGAAAAAGAGCCTGGCACTTTAAAAATGGCAGTTTTAGGAACATTGTAAGTGTTGGCCTGGAGAGTGATAGAATAAGCTCTGCAATTCACTGAACCTTCTTGCAAGAGAGATTTGCATACAAAATCTGAAAATATAGCAAACACCATGTGTACAGATTGCTGGAGTAATTGATACTTCTTTTTGACTTTTTGGATAAAAACATTCACATCTGCTAAAAGGCTAGAGTAGAGAAAAGCAATTTACAGAATTGAATAGTATGACTATGAAACAAAAAGGCAGTCGTGTTTTCTGCATCGTACTTAAAATTACAAAACATTCCTCAAATTCTAGATAAAAAGCTCTCCAGAACTATAAATGTACAGAGCACAAATTAGTGATTGACTTTGCAGCTAGTAAATCCAAATAAATAGTAAATGTAAGATTACAAATAGTTACACAGAATGTAAGAAGAAAAAAGGAGGGTAAATTTGCTGTATAAATTGCTAATTCTTTACTGATAGATAAAACACATGCATTCAAGGATTTAATTCCTGGAACTTATTGCTTTTATTTTTTACTTGGACTGGGTATATACTGTTCTAACTTTTCTGCAGAATTAAGGTGGGCATTTAATAGGAAAAAACTTACTGATGAACTTTTAATACCTCTCCACTGTATTTTATGTGAAATCTGTAGTTGCAGCAGTGTTTTAAAATAGAGGGAAAATAATGAAAAGAAGAAGAATTAATTTGCTGTATTAGATTGCGCAACTCTTCATGTCAAGCTAACAGAACTGAAAGTGAGTATTCAAAGGTCTTTGATATTTGCAATTTCTGTGGGCAATGGGGTGGTGTGGAATGTAAAGATTGGTACCTGTCAGCCTGCAGGAAAAAAGGGCAAATAAATCTACATATTATACTGCAGCTTCTGCAGTTTTTCAGCAGAACTACCTATGGCCTGGGTATCAGCCTTCACGGTCAGACTTGCCAGGCCTTCTCTGTTAAGCATTGTTCGTTTACACAGGCTGTGACTGACCCATGCCTTTGCAAGCCACAGTATTAGACTTTCACATCTGTATAAGATTTTGGTTGAATTTTAGATTAATACTAAGGTAATTTTCCATTTTATCTGAACTGTTTTCACTAATTCCTCTATGAAATTGTCTTTTGTGTAATTTATGATGATGATAAAGGAAAAAGGGTTTGGAACACACAACCAAGGATTTTGCAACTTAGTTTCACAGAGATAAAATACAAAGGCTGTCTAATGACCAAATCGTGAGTGCTGTAAGGAGTGTTGCATTATTGACATGAAGAGGTATGAGACTTAACAGGATACGACCCCTGAAATGAGAGTAATAAGTTGGTTCTTGTGTGGAAATCACAGAGAGGTCAGTAATCAAAGGCTGAGTAGGATAAGAAAAGCTTTAAAGGAATGATCAGAAGGGAAGCTGCCTTGCTTTTCACTTCAGAAGACAAGAGGTTTAGATCTTAAAAGTAGGATGAAAATAAGTGGAGCTTTATAGACAGGTTGCACAGAACCTTGAAAGAGACAAGAAGTTTGAACATCCTGTAAAAAGGGTAACCAAGAATTCAGCCTCAGTGATACTAAGTTTTAAAATTCTCTAGTATTGATGAGACGAAAATTGTACATGGGAAGGAACTGCGGTGTGTATTACTCTGAAATTTCTTTTGGTCTGCTCTTATGTGTTTTTATTTTCCAAAGTTTATCCTTTTTGTTTTTCTCATTTAACATGAATCACTCTTCTGAGAAGAAAAAAGAAATAAAATTTCTTGCAGCCTCCTTCACTGTGATCATGCTGACTTTTGCTTTTAGAACCTTTTTAGAGTTATCCGTAAAAATAAATAAATAAATAAAATAAATACATACATAAATAAAAAAAAATTAACATTTATATTTTAATTTTTCTCTTGGTTTATTTATACTTCTTCTTTTTTAGAAAAGAGTATCCAAGTATATTTTGGTTGTGATTACAAAGGCACTTATTTGTATTCCTACCTGGAATTGGGTCTGGTGCACACTTCTGGATAAAACCCAACAAAATTTCTTTTCTTGGGTTCTCTGCTTGTTATTTGTATTGGTTATTTACAGTATTTCTGGCCAATACTACCTGCCTGATATGTGTCTATTTGAAATTTCAAATGATAATTTTTCTGCTTCTTCAATCCCTACAACTTTCTGTAACATTTAATTTCCCTTGCTGCTGTTGTGGCTGAGTGGCCCAAAACAGTCTCTTCTCTTTCTCATCACTCAAGGAGTTAATTCTATGACACTTGTTGATATGGTTAAAATTTAACTTGTTGCCCTTTTTGTTCTCTACTCTATAGTGTTAATTCTGTACCTGTTCAGATGTTTTTTGTCATTCCTTGATATGTGCTTTATGGTGCTCAAGTACTTAGTAACTCTTTTATAAAACTCTGTACATTTTGCCATAGTTCAATACACTAATTCCTTTATTAACATGTTTTTTGACTTTTCTTTTTTTTCCATTTTTCAAAGTCCTCATTTTTTAAATGGAGTTTTGAAGAGTAGTTTAAATTAGTTCTTGCTTGAGCATCAGGAGCATAACAAGATTATGGTCGAGCATTTCAGGTATAATTATGCCTTCAAACAATTTGCTGTGCAGTATTTAGAGAAATAGCCCCAATTCTGCAAGGTAGGCTATATGGCACCTACTTACACATCTGTGCAGGACTGCACTGAACTTCGTAGCGCTTCCCAGCTGAAAGGACTTAAGCATGATTGCAGCAGCATGCTGCATGTGTTAAATATATTTTCTACCCATGTAAAAATATTTCATAGCCAGCTCCACAAGGAAATAGTAATTTTAAATGCCTGTACTTTGCCTTTTTGTGATACCTCCCAAAAGAGTAGGTGGTTATTCGAAAAACTGCATTATTAATACTTTTCACCGATCATATTGTCTGTTCTTTAACTTTGCATGTGATTAATTTTCTGATAAAAGGCTGTGATATAACCCTGTTCCTTGTTTTCCGACATCCATAAAGTTCCAGTCTCCCTTATTTCTAATCTCAGATGATATATTTGAACTGTTCAAGAAAGCATGGTATTTCCAACGATTGCTGGTATACAGTCTGCACCAATTTTAGAAAGTGGGAAAAAATACAATAAGGATCAAACCCCTTATTTTAAATTTAATATTTGGGAAAAGTGAAGCTGCAGTAACATCAATCTTCTATTTTAAAAAGAATTTTGACATTGGGAATTTAAAATAAAACAGACCATTTTTAAAGTCCAAAGCAAAGGAGAATTAGACTTTATTCCACTTCCATTAAAATACTGCAGGGTGTTATCTAACATAAAAATTGAAGACATGTAACCAAAATTTCAGATTGGTTCAGGTCTAAAATGTAACAGTTATATTTTTGACATAGTGCTGATTTTCTATGTTGTTTTCCCTAGAAGGCAAAATGTTGGTAAGTTTTTTACAAACATATTTTTGTTCTGATGGAAATATATTCTTTAGTGAAATTTAACTCTATAACAAAGCCTTCCCATAAGTCTATAGTTTTAAGATGATAAGAAACGTGTGATTTGGGACCCAGAAAAAAAAAAATTATCAGAGCAGTTTATAATAATTTGTTGTATACAGTACGTACGTGAACAGTTTCCTGTACATCTGTTTATCTAGCACATAGTTGATGGAGACAGTAATGACAGTATTTTTTATTGGATTGTATACAATGTAGAAATTATATGCAATTGTATAAATTGTATAAGCGACACGCTGATTATCATGAATCACACAAATAAACATGTTGACATTGATGTCTAGTTGTCTCTCAACAACAGATTTATCTTTCTATGGGGTTATTAATCAGAAGAGAATATCTAAGTTAAGTTACGCACTTCACCTCTTCCTTGAAATGAAAGATGTGATTGTAGTAGAATGGTATACTCACCAATTAACATTCATGTATATCCTGAAACACAGCTATGTCTACAACTACGAGAGGCTGAAGATCTCTGGAGAATGCAAATTTCATGTTCTTATAGAACTTTTTAAATTTTAATCTTATTTCCAAAAGCTTTGAGCATTTGTGTCTATTTTCTTATCCTGGCCTATAACCCACTGAAAAAAATATGATGAAAACTTTAACAAGTTACTGCACACATATCACAAGGACATGTCACTCAGCTTTTTAAAAGACTAAGCTTTGGTAGTATCATGAAATTTAAAATGAAGTGGACCTGTTTCACAACAAGTTATTGTTCAAGAAAGCTGTGATTTGTTTTCAATCCAAAGTACATTCCTAATCGGGGAAATCTCTTTTAAGACAAGCTTTTCTTCTTCAGAAGACTCCTTAATGTTCTTTATTTGTGGGGACTACCTTATTTTGTGACATTTAGAAAAAACAAGACACTTTTCTTGGCCAGGTGTTAGAACAGCTCTCTCTTTCCTCTCAGTATTCATGCCGTACAACAGACAAATACTTGGTTATTCGTATTACAAGCCACCTAGGGTGAGAATGCACTCAGCTACATGGACACAGATTTCATCCCAGGCTTTAGTAGAGGGGAAGCATCTAGTGACTGTGAAAGCTGAACAATCTTCAGGGCTCTAATCAAAGCAAAGTCTCCAGTCAGATCAGTGGGTATTTTACTTTTTGTTAGGCCATATGCAAACTTTGAGATTTCCTGTGTCAAAAATGTGCATTATATTTATACACTGTGGTTTTGCTGCCACTTCTGTGACTGGTCATTTAAATAGAGAAATTCCCCCCCAGTTAGAAGCTGTTTGCTAATTCAAATATAGTCAGATTGGCAATATTTTAGGGTGTGATTTAGATTTTTAATGTGATTGATTGTGAGTAGAACTATTGTATGCAAATGTAAGTCTGTTGTCCAGTTGTACATGACACAAGTGTGAGAAGTAAAAGGAGAGGAAATGTTACTTCTATCTTGCCCCAGATCACGTATTGCCTACCTGCTTGATTACCTATCTGTTGCATGCAGTGTTGTATTAATTGTAACTTCCTGTCAGTATGTCTGTGCTACTCCCCAAAAAGCTTTTACACCTGCAAATTCTGTCTGGCCTCTCTTTTTCCACTTCTCTTGGTCTATGTCACCTACATAAATAGAGCTTGATGAGTAGATTCTCAAATGAATACAGTCTTTTAAAGATTAAATAGTTTGATTAGAATTTAATTGTGAGGAAACATAAAGGACTAGCATGGAGGTATGAGCCTGAGCCTGGTGAGGTTGTGTATCATAACGCATGCTTCCTTGCATTGTATTATGATGCTTTCAGCTTTGGGAAGTGGATGACTTTCCCTTAATTGCAGTGTGTTGCTCCATTACTACAGCAAATCATCCTAATTGCAAGGGGAAGACAATGTTTCAAACTTGCCTTGGTAGATTGTTAAAAAAAAACAACACCCAGAGAACAAAGGATATGTAATTCATAACTCAGGTGCTAGATTTTTTTATGTCAGATGTGAGAAGTTGGGTGCAACTCTGAAAGAATCTTAAAACTCATAGAGGTCTGGCTCCATGGCGCTCAAAAATGTGTACGGGACAGAAATGCAGATAATTCTGACAAGGAGAAACCCCAAGCAATGTCTGAGGCTGATGCCTTAAGCAGAAAATACTAATTTATCTCAAATATGGAGTGAATGGATCCTAGAACATATGGGAAGAATTACAGTGTTCTATGTACTTCAATGTAAGGAGGGAAGAAAGGAAATAGTTTTATTTTTATATTGCCTTCTTATTTAATGGTTTTATTTCTCTGGTATTAACTTCTTTTCTTCATCTTCTGCTCTCACCATAACCCATTCCTCCTCATCATCCTCATTTTATTTATCTATGAAGTTTATTGAACTATGTCAAATCACTCTGCAGAAGCAACTATTGGATTAGACTGTGTTTGTTAGGTCTTAGAATGCAATAATTAGGTACATTCAGGTGGGCTTGGAAAAGAACAAATAGCATGAGTTTTCACAGCAGCTATTCAGTGTGACAGTCCTACGAGTATGAATTGTTTTGACTGTTCTCAGTTACAGATGCCAATAGTCTTTTTTTGTGTCAACTGATCCCCAGTTGAGACTCATTCTCCTTTATAGCTTGAATGCATGACTTGTTTCCATTAGCAATGTCAGGGTGTTTAAAATCAACTTGCAATTTTGTTTCACCTACATGGTGACTCAGTGGTAAAATGCATGAATAAAAGTTTAGAAATAATAATAGTATTTACCCTTGGATTTAGCAGACTTTGAGGATGTACCTTAATGGTGTCACAGAACTGGTTGAAGTTCACACACGAACAGGTTTATTTCTTGTGCTCTGCTAAATTTCCTGTGGAATGCTGAGTGCATTAGGATCCATGGTAACCGTGCCTGCTGCAGCACTGTATTTGCTGTTGATAATGCAAGTCCATCTAATTAGCACCAAATGTCAGAGTACTAAGAGGAGCAGGTGGCACCATTTGTATCTGAAGTAAATACAAACACAGTATTTATGTGCAAAACCAGGCAAAATAAAGCCTTCTGTAAAGTCTGTTATAGCTGGTATGTCTGAAGAATAAGCTCTGAGAAAGAGAAGAGAATTATAAACTGTGACACAGAATGGAGCTGATAATTCCAACTCCTGGTTGAATCAAATGCTGTTGATTAGAAATATTTACAGCTTAAATTCTTAAAAAAAAATAAGATGTTTTACCTTTGGAATAGACACTAGAATAGTTGGCATTTAGTAAGTCTGCGGTTCATTCTGGGTTCACGTTCTATTTTAAAACCTGTTAGGAATAATTATAATCGCAAATAACAAGAAGGTGGAGAATTTTAATAACCTTGATTTTCATGAAATAGGGACTGTGAACAAGACCTCTTAATCATTGTCTTTAGGTGGACTTAAAGGACCTAAACATCTGAGTGACTCAAAACGTACATAATGGTGGTATGAAGGCGTCTGAAGTGAAAAGAAACTGTTACTGGTCTGCCCAAGATGGTAAAATCACTGTCTGGATGCTTTTAGTTATAATGAAAGAAATCTAACAAAAGTCCAGAAATCTAACAAAAATCTTCATCTGGAGGTGCTTTACACAGCTGTCAAACAAGGAACACATGTTCAGGACATATACAATCATGGGTTCCAGGAAAACATTAAGTGTTATCCATTTTTATGCCATGAACTATTGGAAGGCCAGGGGCCAGGGATAGTACTATATATGCACTTGTAGCTCAAAACCACAGCTTCTCTCTTGCCAGGTGTCTGTTTATATGAGGAACAAAATAGGCCAGGATGCTGCAACCTCTTGTATTTTATATCAGCTCCTGTCATAGACATCTGGGAGCCCAGGGTGGGACCCCACAGGGTGAGATTCCCTCTTTGCAAGCAGAATGCCATGCTGCAGTGTAAAGACACTTTGACAGCACCTTTGTAGCTCCATGGCAATTTAGAAAGTAAAAAGCTAAAAGGCATTGGAGTCTTTATGCTGGATATCTACACGAATTTCACCAATGATGACTACATTGACAGTCTCTGGACTGCAAACAAAAAGCTTCATTTCCATGCTGCATCACTCTTCTTAAGGTTCTCATAAACAAATATTCACGCAAATGAAATATACCTTCTATATTAAATTTATTTTTTTTTTCATTTTGGAAATTGCTCAGTTAATCTGGCAACTGATATATAAATTAGATTTGCAATTCCATCTGTAATATAAAATACTGTGCTTATTATTAAAATTTAATTAAAAATATATGCTATTAACACATTATTAGGTGTTCTTTACTCCCTTCCATTTATAAATGAATTATTAAGTCTTCTTTTGCCTCTTTTTTAAGGGCTATTTGACTTTGATAGAGAAAGGGAATCACAGAATTGTAGATTCACAGAATGTTTAGAGGTGAAAAGGACCTTAAGATCGTCTAATTCCAACCCCCCTGCCATGGGCAGGAACACATCACACTAGGTCGTGTCACCCAAGGCTTTGTCCAGCCTGGCCTTAAACACAAACCAGGGATGGAGCATTCACCACTCCTTTGGGCAGCCTGTGCCAGTGCCTCATAACACTCACAATAAAGAGCTTCTTCCTTATGTCTAACCTGTACTTCCCCTGTTTAAGTTTAAACCCATCTCCCCTTGTCCTGTCACTACAGTCCCTAATGAAGAGTCCCTCTCTGGCATCCTTATAGGCCCCCTTCAGATACTGGCAGGCTGCCATGAGGTCTCCATGCAGCCTTCTCTTCTCCAGGCTGAACAGCCCCAACTTTCTCAGCCTATCTTCATACGGGAGGTG
>JAOSLQ010014185.1:0-85215 GCA_025629905.1 Lorius lory | reverse complement strand
TACCGTGGACCCCATTTTATTGCTATTAATAATATTCACATTAACTTTATACATCAATAAGAAATAAAGTAATTATAAAAAATATATATTTAACTAAACACTTTTCTAAGTAATCCTATCCTAAGTCTGGATGACAATTGTGAGAAAATTTTGGTGCATTATCATACCCATGAATTCTTTTAATAAAAGTTTTCAAAATTCTATCCCCGCCACATCTTTCGACCTATATTCTAATATTGGAGATGACAGCAGGAGACGAAAGTAATTCACATCCAGACTGACATTAAATTATGAAATCATTTTTCTCCGAAACAAAAACAATGACGCGTCATTTAAGCCTGCACTCGAGGACACTAAATGTCTTTTGTTCTCAAATAAATCACTGAGACGCATTGTACGAAAGATATATTGACTTTGGAAATTAATGATTTAGTGTATACGGAAAACACTGTACCTACATTTCAGTCTGTTTTTGGTTGGTTCTTTGAAACATGCTTGTCTAGTGAGGGACCCCCCCCCCCCTCAGTTTCTTTAGCCCTTGACATGAGTCTCTTGGTTCTGTGGGACAGTTTATGTCCTGAGTGCTTCATAGAAGATGTTCTGGCCTTACAGAAGAGCTATCACAATACCTATGTTAAATGTTACTGCTTTATTTTCTATTTAAGTGCCTGATGAAAATATTGAGGTATATTTTGATGTGGGGGTTTAGTTATTGTAGCATCTGGGTGGAAACCTCACTGGACCTTGAATACTCTTCCTCATGAAGAAAGCAGCACATGTATCCATGTGAGCTCCTTTCTTCCTGTCTCAAGTTCTTGCTATGTGATCACTCCAATGGCTTTGTGAAGACTACTTGTCTTTGATACTCCCTGACCCCCACAGAAGATGCAGATCAAAAGGTAAAGATAAGCATCTCTTAGAACATGAGTATCTAATTCTGAACACATTTATTAACCCTGTAGAAGCTCAATGATGTGGGGGGAGCAGGTTGAAATAAGAGAATGCAGTGCTGTAGATACAACCATGCATGAAGACAGGTGCTTTGCGTTCCCTTATGAACCTCGCTGAATGGGGGTGGCACAGGAACCCCCAGTATTTTTTGCCTGATGAGAATATGTAAGAGGCAAGCAAGGACGATGAGAAGAAGCTTGGAAGATCACGGTTTGGAACCAACAATCAGAACCTGACTTTAACTGGAAAAACAGTAGTTTTCCACTAATTCCACTGTGTCGATGTGAGCAAGTGCAAGTCTAATGCAACCTTTTCAGTTCAAAATGTCTAGTACACTATGGCCTGTAGGTTTTTCAGTTTGCACATTAGATGCGTTTGAGCTACTGGGTGAGTTTGTTTCTAGTGCCTCAATTTATAAGACTTACTTTAATGCTGTATAAAAATGTAACTTGGTTCAGCATAAAGATTCCTTGAACTGAAATCCCCTTTTTAAAGTTGCATGGAGCTGGAATCGCTGTTTATTTTTCCAGTTGTGTTACTGCTTGCTTTAGTCTGCTATTATTTGAATATGTATAGAAATCTATGCATTGTGTTCAGCTTTCTGTTTTTCTCCCTTTTCCCCTTTTTTTTTGTTCCTAAAGAGAACAGAAGAATCCAGGGACATGTATGTATCTGCTTTTAAGCATGCAGCTGTCATGACTTTGGTTGAGATGTTATCTTGTTCTTCTATAGTTTATTAAAAAAACCCAGTTAGTAAAACCTGATTTCATGGCTTTTCTCTTGAGTCCTTTGGCTTCAGACAAATGTTATTTTGGAAAGGATGGAAATAAGTCAGTTTGTGCTGTGGTGAAGGCACTTGGCATGTCAGGTGCCTTACAGTACAGCTGCTGCTCTGGAATAACAGCCGAGTTCAAACCCTGGGAGTTGTGTTGATTTCCAAGGCTGATGGATTGTGTTCCCCTTTGATATGAGGAGGAAATGGTAAGGTCCTTCTGCCTCCAGAAGCTTTGAATCTAAGTTTGTTGCCCTGAGCTCCATGTTAGACTCGGGTTTGTGTGACTCACAGCTGGGTAAAGTCATTCAGGGCTGTCAGGGCCATCAGGTGGTTAACTATTGCCAGCACATAAATGACCCCCATGGGCACACCAAGAAGTTGATTTATCCATTCATTTATTCTTTGTAGAACACCATGCGTATTGCAGTTGCTGTGTGGAGATCAAAGCTTACCGTTGTGTCCTTTCCAGAGACTTTTGAAGTTCAGCATTCATTTTGTCTTGCAGAAAAGCTTTCCATGCAATTAATGAGAAAAGCAAGTCTTATGAAACAAACTAATTATGGATCATCAGTGAAACACTGAAGCAATTTCTTTTATTCCTTTTTAAAATGGTTTCAGCCCATAGGAAGAAGTGTCTTTCCTGCCCACTGATTGCACACTGCCAGCTAGTGCTGCTTCTGTTACTGTTGTAGGCTGTAGGGTTAGTTGAGTGCTTTTTAGGGCTGATCTGTGGGATGTAGTCTAAGTTACACTGACCAGTGTCCTTGCTGTTTCAGAGTCCTTTGAGGCAGTATTTGGGTCTTGGCGTTGCGAAGCAGCATCACCCATTCCAGGTAGCTGAAACTGGCAAGAAAATTCCTTGGAAAGCAGATCTTTTCTTTGCATTAATGGAGAGATGTGCTTGTTTTTACTAAAATGGGTTCAGTTCTGAAGTGACTTGCATCTCAGAGCCTGTGTTCTGGCATGTATTTGTCCTGACAGAACATTTAACCAGACTACGTTGAGTGATCATGTGTTTCTGGTCTTGGTTGTATCCTATTGGATGAGATTTTCCTGAGTTATCAGGATTTGGCTATGTTCAATTTAAAAGAAACTCATTCGGAGTCTCTAGCCCTTGAAAAGATGAGCTATGACAGCAGAGCAATACTCCAAATAGCTTTTTTGTGGTGTTTATGGGGAGGATTTGGGCCTTTTTTGTTGTCATTTTTTTACTAGAATTCACCACCTGCTATTTATGTTTATTTTAACTTTTGAGAGGTTCATTTAAAAATGGGCAGTGTTTAAAAAAATAGCAATTTTGACTATTTTAACTGTTCTAAGTACTGGCAGAGGTTCCAGAGAAGCTGTGGCTGCCCCATCTCTGACAGTGTTCAAGGCCAGGTTGCACACAGGGGCGTGGAGCAACCTGGTGTGGCGGAAGGGGTTGGAATTAGATGAGCTTTTAAGTTTCTTCCAACCCTAACCAGTCGGGGATTCTGTTATCTGACATGGTAAGATGGTTTCTGAACCGGTGCAGCAAGTGATCAGATGAGGCTTAACCAGTTGCTGTGATGAAGTGACATTGGAGCAAAGTGGATGGTGGGTGTTATCATGACCTGTTCTGACAGTGGGAGTACTAAAAAGGAGCATGTTGTTGGCAGGGGAAAAGCCTGCTGGCAGCTACAGCTCTTTCACTGTGGAGAGCTACGACATGAACAGCAGATGTTGCACTGGGGCATCAAAAACTTGGAGAGGGAAAGTGTCAGAGTGGTCAGAGAGGAGAAAGCCAGGAGAAAATGGAAGGAAGGCTGAGGGATAGCTGATACTTCAGGAAACCATCAAATGAGCTCATGGACAAAAGGCCCTAGGGCTCTGACAGCGCAATGTCATAAATCAGTGTATTGGGTAGTGCAAGGAAAACAAGTTGAAAGAGCTTAAGTAATAACTGAAGCAGAGGAAGAGCAAAAGGAGCTTTAGCTGTGCAGGCAGGGGCAAGTCAGGGGAAGGAATTTAAAGGTGAGGGAAACTGATTTTTTTTTTTTTTTTTTTTCCCCCTTCTCCTTGAGCAAGGGGGGAAGTAATGGTGAAAGAAAGGAGTTAATCAAGAAGATGATTTCCAGTGGCTCTGAAGCTCTGGAGAGCTGGGGAGTGGTGATGGGCAGGGTGGGCCCTGGGAAGGGAAGTGGGAAGATGCAGCAGATCAGGTGGACTTGGCAGCGTTGGCACAGGCTGCCTGTAAGGGGGAGTTAGGCCTTAGAAAGGAGTTGGATTGTACACGGAGTGACCAGGCTGAGCAGAGGAACTGAGGCAGGTGCTGATGTGGCAGTCTGCAGTGCTGGAGACCCTGCTAGCCTATGGAGGAAGGTGGGCAGGTCAAGGCACGAGCCCAAGAGCAAGTGGTAGGTAGGGGTATCGGGGCAAATGGAGTTTCTCATTAAGTAAGAAAGCTGACTTTATTCTCTCCTCAGCCTCTTTCTGCTACTAGTTACATTTTATTAGTGAACGAGTACTTCATACTCAATATTTCATTAGTCTTTGGTTTCCAGCAGGTGTTAATTTCCATAAGCAGGAAGGGAGTATGTGACTGAGCAAGGAAACAGACCTACATCCAGCAGAACAAACCTGCCTGCTGTGTCGCTGTTTCCAGCGCTGCCATGTGGCCAACAAAACTTCACAGGGCACTTACAGCACCCAAATACAAAGAAAAGACCTAACCCAGAGTGTCTGGCAGCTTTTTATCGCTAGGTGGCATTAGATGGAAAGGCATGACGAGCTCCGCTCCTCCAGCACCAATTGCGGTGCTGTTGCGCATCCCTGCATCCCAGCGGCATCATCAGCGTCGGGTGGAAAATTTCGAGCAGCATTGTTAAAAGTCACGATGAAATGATGCGAGCTGACGGGAGGAAAAGTTTTGCTGTGCTACAGAAGGAGATGGCTGTGAAAGTCTTAGAGCAGAATGCTACCTGTGAGGTTCTAGAACAGTTTTTTGGGTTTGGAGAGTATCCCCCCCTTTGGCTATGTGGTATTTCAGCACAGTGGGACCCCTCCATCCGGTTTTCTGTGAACTAACACTTCGTGTCCATTACTTTTAACGAAGGAGCACAAGGGCAGTAGGTTATGTGACAGACTGATAGCAACGACCTATATTATCAGTTATCAACCTTGCGAGTATAAAGTATTTCTCCTAACTTCTGCAGAACAGGTAATAGCAGGTACTGCAGCCTTCCCTCTCCAGACAAGGGCCACCACTTAGGGTCCCTGCTTGTGCTGTTGGGTAGCAAAGGCAGTGTCCCCGAGGTGACCGTGCTATTGGAGCCTTACTGCTCTCTGCAGTGATGCAGCTGAAGTAGGAACCTTTGCTGCCCTCCTGTGGCCTCATGGTGGAAGTGTTCCGGGTGGCCTCCCATCCGCGGCAGGAGGAGCATGAAGAGGTGAGCTGGAAACTCGGGGTAATGCAAGTAGGAACTTCTGGTGCCTTGGTGTGCTCTTGAGCTGCACTCGCTGTCTTTGGGGCAGTGTGAGGAGCCCTGGTCCCTGCACAGCTGCAGTAATGTTCCTGCCAGGCGGCACAGAAAACGTGCTGATGTTCGGAGCACAGGCAGGAGGTTGTACCTGCTGCTGAGTGTTACCTGCACACAGGTTATTAAAGCTGTCTCTGTGTAGCAGGAGGTACAAAGCCCTTGTTGTGAAGAGGATGATGCTGAAATACTGCTTAACAGTCATTCAGGTCACTTTGACCATAGGTGTCAATACGGCTTTCCTTTTCTAGAGGACTGATTAATAAAGGGCACAGTGGTTTCATGCAGCTAACCTTAAGCATGGGTGATTTCTTAAAGCCTATCGAAGACAAGGCTGACGGGGCTTTGTCACAAATATTCTACACTATAAACGAGCCCCTAAACCTTCTGAATAAAGGCAAATGCTCCAGCAGCAGTGTCTCGTTCAGCCAGATCCTTCTGCCTCTGTATGTGCTCTGAGTGATACCTGTTGTGGAAGCTTTGCTTTGCACGCTGTGCATTGATGCTGCGCCTGGGAAGGCCAAGTACAAAGAGATTTGTGATCAGAATGACCTTGAATCCTGGTTGGGAGCCACAGAGTAAGAGGGAGCGTGAAATCGGGCTCAGTGGGGAAGCATCTGGAGCGTGTCTCTGCTGACAGCCTGTGCTGCAGTGAGCAAAGGAGTGGCTGGCGGCTCTTGCGGAGGGCAGGTGAGGCATTAGGAAGTGCAGTAAAAGGAGACCAAGGTGCAGGTTGTTAGCTTGGGTGCTCCTTCAGCCTCCTAGGGTGCAGTCTCATGTAACTTAGTTCTCGTAATGGGATTGCCAACAGTGACAGAGGGGCACAAACCCAGGAATATAAAGGTATATGCTAAAGGTTTTGCATCTTTCTGCAATGAGAAATGTGATAGCGCATGCTCAGCAATTCTCCTTAATTTAGCCTGATGACACAACCTGCCCTTTTTTATGTGTCCATGGGGCAGCCTGGCAGCTCATTTGGAAGGAATGGAGAAGTGGGCTGAACTTGGGTGAACACTTCATGTTTGAAGGGTGCAGGTGGCAGGGCAGGCACTCCAATAGATGGACCAACGGGCAAGACAGCTGCTCCTCTACTGGCACCCCAAACCTTCAGGCAGGATGTCTTGCATCTTGACAGTTTCTAATCAGGAGCCCTAAGATGCTAAACAAACCCAAGAACAGACTTCCCTGTGGGTCTGTGCCTTGTGGCAGGTCATGTCTCAGTGTTTGGTGGTCAAGCAAGTGCAAGCTTTCCTCCTGAAGCACCTGCTGGAGACATAGCAGTCCCCATTAGCAGGTTTGTTCTTTGGTGCAGGTTCTCTACTGTCTCATGCGATTCCTTTGGCTGGGGAACTTACAAGATCCCTTCTCCCCCCCCTTACCTGGCTGTTTTCACATGTAATTGTCCTCAAGACCTCAGCTTTGCTGGTGACTTTGTTCAAAGTTGCTGGAGGCCAGGAGAAGAACACACAGATGGATGTACACGTGTGCATCCACTCACTCCCTTGCAGGACAGCATCATCGCACAAGTGCTGTTTCCATGGAAACAAGGCTAAAAATACTGAATAATGGAAATTAGAGGCTCCTCTAACAAGTATTTTTCTATCCTGGACAAGGTTATTCTCATCTATATTCTCTGTCTGCTTGTGTCTTCATGGGTTTCTGTGGGGTTTACTTTGTTTTGTTGGTACTCTTCTATTCACAAAGAAGGACCCTCAGCAGTAGCCCCTGCTGTTATTCCTTCTGAAGGAAAATGCTGCATTGCATCGCCGTGTGCTGCTGAAGCACCTTGGTGAGATAAGAAATACATGCAAAGGATTCTGCCTCAGTGCTGGCTCCTCTGCAACCGCATCCCGCAGCCTCTGGGGCACTGAAGTGGGCAGCCCAGAGCAGGCTCTGTCCTGGTGGGTCCTGGGCTTTGAATCAGGGCCAAGCACTTGCCTCATGTCCAGAAGGCACATCAGACACTGATTTATCCCTGCCCTGCAGCTCACCCAAACAGGTGTTCAGAACAGCTGGGCTTTGAGACCATGGTCTAAGGTGCCCTACCCCTGCTGCAGCCAAACAAAGCCTTCAGAAGCTTCCAAAAGTGCTCTTGCAATTTGCATATAAGCAAGACTCTGCACTTCAGAAAATCTTCCATGTTATTTCATAAACACAGGCATCTGGTGCTAATTAAAGTAGCAGCATATAATTATACCCTTTCTTATTAGTAGATACAGAGTCTGACAGTTGCTTAGATACAAAATAAGCAACTACAGATTGTCTTCTGCACTTTACCAAGCACACGGAGCTGGAACAATAGCACTGTAAACTTTTTCTGTCTTATCTTCAGTAAATGTGCCTGGGAAACGGATGTTCAATCTCATTGGTAGCTGGTAATTTGAGCTGTTAGGTTCTTCAGCTACCTCTCTACTTTGCTCCATGAAGTACTTACTGCAAGCTTTCCATGGAGAGGGCAGGATGCTTCCTTGGGGAAAGCATCAGACAAGAAGCAGCAGTGCAGGTAACAGCCACCATTTTGCTGAGAGCCCATGTCCTAGCTTTTTATTTCTAATGGAAGTATGCTTCTTATTGATTAGAAACAACCTGCAGGAGCCGGTGCAGTTATGCTGTGATTCAACCCCAGCCAGCAACTGAGCACCACACAACTGCTCACTCATTCCCCTCAACAGGATGAGAGAGGAAGTTGGAAGAGTTAAAAGTGGGAAAACTCCTGGGTTAAGATACAGTTTAACGGGCAAAGCCAACCGAGGGAATCATTCACCCTTTCCCAAGGGCAGGCAGGTGTTCAGCCATCTCCAGGAAAGCAGGGCTCCATCGTGTGTAGTGGTGACTTGGGAAGGCAAACACCAGAACTCCATACATCCCTCCTTTCCCTTCCTCCTTTTCCCCTGCTTTATAGGCTGAGGAGGTGTCTTATGGCATGGAACATCCTTTTGGTCACTTGGGGTCCTGGCTGTGTCCCCCCACCCCAACTCCTTGTGCAGCCCCAGCCTGCTCACTGGTGGGTGATGTGAGGAGCAGAGCAGGCCTTGACTCCGTGTAATGAGAACATCCCTGTGTGATCAGCACTGTTTGCAGCATAAACCCAAAGCATTGCCCCATCCCAGCTGCGAAGAAGAAAATTAACTCTACCCCAGCCCAAACCAGCACCGCAGACACCAGCAGATGAACAGGAACATCGTGAGCACACACCATAGTGAGCGCCTTTAAAAAGCAGATGTTACAAAAGGCATTATGTTGCCTTGTTTGTTGTGGGTTAAGTTTCCAGCCAAAGCACTCAGTGACAAGATGGATCTACAGCTTTCCTATTTTCCTATTGTTTCTCATCAGAAGCTCAGGATGCTATATTGAGAAATCCCTTCTCTTGCCCCACAGAATGTCAGCTGTATCCTGAGAGGCTCATTTGAGTGTGTGACCTTTTCTCACATTCTGCTAATAACCCCAACTTTCTTTGCTCACAAATCCAAAACTGTTGGTACACCTACAGTTTCACTGCTCTTGTTATTAAACTGTGGGGAGCGTAATCAGAGCAGTTAATGCCACAATAATCCTCCTGATCCGTGCCGTGATCTCTGAAGATATCAGAAACGATGCTGCCTGTAGAAGAGGTGATGTGTGTTCTGGTTAATTCTGCACCAGCAAACCTGTGGAGGAATACACCGAGTTAACCTTCAAGATGCTAAAATACTTGAAGCCGTGATGAGGTTTCAAATGTCTTTGTTGTTGACTATCCAAAATGTTCAATATTTCTCTAAGGAAGTGGCTAACTTATCTCTAAACAAGAAGTTCATTTGGGACAAGGTCCTCCCTGACTCTGCAGTGTGGTTGTGAGAGACCTAACACAGGGATGATGGGTAGGGTTGGGCAGGATGTAGTTCGCTTGCACAAGGAGATAATGGGTTTTTCTCAGTCACCTGAATGGTCTCTAAGGTGTTTAAGCTCTGCTGACCGGGGCACTCAGCACCCAGGGTCAGATGTGAGATGACCCTCTTGTATAAGCATCTCAATGTCTCATCTTCCTCATCCCTCCCAAACACATGGTGCGAGTCTCCATCTGTGCCAACTGGTATTGAATACTGCAGCTATTGAATACCCTGACACTCAGGGTGTCAGGCAGGAGGAGTTCAGGCTCAAGAGGGAAGTGCTTGTGTGGTTTGCTGGTTATAGCCCCTCCTGGTGCACACAAGAAACAAGCTGCTGGAAGGGAATAGACAGCAATGGTTTGGTTACCTGGGCAGCCTGGTGGGGCTGGGAGGTTGGTGAGGTTGGGCAGGTGAAGTAGGGCTGTGCAGCGTGCCTGGAAATTACTTTGATAGGCTTCTTATTGTTCCAGGTCTAAAAAAGAAACAAAAGTGGGCAGGAGAGGAAGAAAAAGGAAATAAAGGGGAAAAAAGAGAAAAAGAAGAAAGGAAAAAATAAAGAAAAAAAGGAAAAAAGCCCCAAACAATAAGAAGGGGAAAAAAAAAGGGTCTCTGAGTCTGATGCAGTCTTCGGGTGTAAGCGTTGTGTAAGTGCCCTGTGATGGCTGAGTGTTGTTAGGCTTGGAGCACTTCCTCTCCACAAATGGTCTTTTGGTATCTGTGGGTTGTTGCTGTTGTTTCTCTTCTGAAGTATCACCAGTTGCAGGTTCTGCCTTATTGTTTTGGCAAACATGCCTTTCGGTAGCTGGTTTGCTTACTTGAGCAATGGACTTGGTGCTTTCCAAGCCAGGCGGATCAACAGCAGAGGCACTCCTGAAATGGAGACAAAACCATGTTTTGGCTCCAAGTATTTGCTATGGATGGCATTGGGATGACAGTAGGTAAAGGCCAACACAACTCTTAGTTTTGCTGTGTTGGTCCCTGGACTCTGAATCCCCATCCGCTTCCAGTTGCCGAGCTGGTCGGTTTGCTCTGTGCTGCACGTCTCCTTATAGCCCCCCATGAGCTGAGATAAGGGAGGACACACAGATCACAAGACACACTCTTGCACCGAAAGCTCTTTTCTCTCTGCAGCCCAGGCAAAATGGGGAAACATCCAGGTCGTCTCGATGGGATCAGGTTGTTCCCCTTGTGGAAAACAAAGGATTTCTTTCAATGGGAGTCTCAACAGTTTGTCAGTCACTGTTCTTGTAAAAAAGGCCCTTCAGTTTTCCTGTTACCTAGAGCTTTTCCTGGGCTATAAACAGGGATGCTTGATCAAACATCCTGACACAATTATAATGAGCTGTACCTAATACCCTCATGGAAACATCCATGTGTAGGCTACAGGGGACATCCCACCTACTCTGTTGCTCTGTTCTCTAATCCCCTGCAGCAGACGTTTCGATTCCCCATGTCATGCACCTCTGACTTAGACCACATTTAAGACCTTTCAGCTTCCCCTCCTGCTTCTCCAGCGGTTACAGTGCTTTTCTTGTGTTCTCTGTGCACCCCTCCAAGGCACCGCTGTGCATGAGGGCATCATTCAGCATACACCACCTCATTCATAACTTTTCCCAGGCACTCTTCTAGACCCAGCCCACAAGGGCGTTTGATAACTGAAGCGCGATTTCAACCTCTATGTGCTGCAGCATCTGTGGTGCTGACTGAGCCTGCAGAAAGCTGACAAGAGATGATTTCTTTTGACTGAGAAGCCTTGAACCATGAAGTTCACGGCATTACCCATCCTTTCAGAACACTGTCATAATTTGATGGATTAATCAGGGTTACTTAGCAGGGATGCTCACCTGGCACAGCTCTACTGCCTCTTGTGTACAGAACTCAAGGCCAACGAGCAGCTGTGTCTGGCTCACACAGTGCTGTTAAATTCACTACCAGACCTATGTGAGTTTTGTTTCACACGTGATTTCTTTTCTCCTCTGAAGGAGCTGCTGTACTTTGTCTTTGCTGATGCGCACACTTCATTGCAACCTGCATCCTTGCATCTGGTGGCATTGAGAGAGCCTTTTGCCCCAGCAGCATTGAGGAGATGTGTGTTTTCTATCTATATTTGTTATGAACAGTCCAGTGCATGTCAGCGTTATTATGTAAAGGATATTTGTGCTTGAAGCCCTCTGGTGCAAGTTCTGCTGATGGCTTTGAAATGGAACTTTCTGTCCTTCCCCAGTAAATCTCCAAGCTTCCTAAAGCTTGTCCTGGGAGTGAACAGCTCTCGGACACAAGACCCTGCACAAGTGTGTAAACCAATGTCCTGAGGCTCCAATGCCCTTTGTCCTGAGCCTTCTGCTAGTGAAGTTGGGGCCCTTGTTTAGCTTGGCTGTGAGATGGCAAAGACCAGACCCTTAATGCTACCTGTATGCAATATGCTTAGGTCGGACTTTGTGGCTTGTGATTCTTCCTGCAGCCCTCTGCATGGCAGCCAGAGATGCAGGTTTTATTCTTCTCCCATCATAAAGAAAGGTCAAAAGCAAGCTAGCTTGCTGTTTTCTTTCCTGCCTGCCTTGGTCTATGAACCATGCTCTGTGCTTTTGACACCTGCCTGGACATTCTGTGTTAATGCTTTGATTATAGTTTTCAGCCTTTGATCTGCTCTCCTTTAGCTATTAATCACCTTATCTCGTTCATCAGTGAGACTGCTTTTCCCCTGAGAGGAGACTCTCTCTTCCTCTGCCCTGTCTTCCCTCATATTAGAGCTACAGCATGTTCACAGTACCTGAACTTAGCTCTGCAATGTGTTTTTGTCTAACACATTGCATGCAGCAGAATGCACCCTCTCAAACGCCATTTCCTCTGCAAATGGGCTTGCTTTTAAATAAAGCCTCATGGATCTGTGCATGACCACTTGTGTCAGAGCGGAAGGGAGCAGCATGCTTTGCAGAATGGCAGGGCTGTGTTTTGGATTGGAGTCAGCCCCTCACGAAGCAAACAGTCCTCCTGCCTCAGACCAAATGCTTAGACTAGAAAACACTGAACTTCTTCTGCAACTCATCTGGGGCTGCAAGGTCAGCTTAGGAGTGTCTTAATCCTGGTAATGGGAATCTTCAGAAGCTCCCCACTGCTGGAAGGCTTGGATCAACTTTTCCCCCCAAAGAGATCCAGGGCATCAGGAGTGAGCCATATGCTCTAACTGCAGCCTTGAGACCAGACCTTGTGACTGTTTCCATAAACGTGAAAACAAAGGCTCAATCTTTTTCCTAAGCATCTCCCTTAAAGTCATGTTCTGTTAATTGAAAGCCTTTTTTAATTAACATTTTCAGAGCATCTTTCTTGAACAGCCACTAATTAATGCTTGCTCTATTTTGGCATAGTACCCAGTATAAAGTCTCTTTTTAAGTGTGTTTTGTTTAAACCATTGCAATGTGGAGAGTTTTACATCTTCCAAGTGTTTTGTTTTTTCACTGTTTAGGTAGCTTAACTGTATGGGGTTTTAATGCTCTTGTTTTTGCCTTTCCTCTGCAGTTCTGCTGCAGTCTGTCCTGGAAATATCCTGAACCATGGTTTTCTCCTCTGTGCTAATTCTGTAAATGCCACCAAGTCTTCCTGCTTCCATGTGAAGGTTTTTAACCTTCTCTTACCCAGAAAACAACCAATTCCTGGCTGCTGCAGAGGAATTCAGCCTGCTGTCAGCTGTGATGTTTCAATACAGCTACCTCTTGGCTTGCTAAATATTCCACTTCTAGGTGAGAAGCAGTTTTAAAGGTAAAATGCTAATACATTGAGTATGACATCCCTTTTTCACAAGAAAACAAACCCCATTTTGTCCCTAAACACATACAGCTTGTTCCAGCCTCATCACTGCTGAGCATTAGCAGTATGGTGCAAGGAAACCTTATTTTAATGAGTTACAGAAGGTCTCCTCCATTTGCACCCTCCTGGATGTCCACCTGCTCTCTCTATGCCTGCCTGCACCATGCTGTGATGCTGTCTGTAGGAAGCCCCAGCCTTCCAGCAGCCGCCTGGAGCTATGGGCAGCCTTTGTCCAGGAAGAGGTGGGTGCTGATGCACAATGGGCTGACTTGCCCCTGGGCTTGTACCACTGCACTGATGTGACCCTCCAGACTCTGGAGGGTGCCAGCCCCACACCTCGTACTGACAAGGTGCAGTTTGAGATTGCCAGTTGTGGAGTGATGCTGAGTGCTCCTGGAGGAGCAGTAACCCCAGATGTGGTGCTTCCCACATCTAAAGTCTTTTCCTTTGCAGACACCCATTGCTCAAGCCCATCCTGCTGCACAGGGTGATAGATGGACCTTATTCTGAGTAAAGGTGGGTCTGTCTGCTCCTGGGAGGATGGGCTGTGCTGCTCTGCACTCTTCTGACTTAGGGTTGTGTCAACAGCCCCTCGTGAACCCTTCTGCATCCTCAGTTGCTCTGAAATCTACAGGTAAGAACAGTTGCAGGCATGTTCTCGCATTTTTGGTGTCAAAAAGATTGCACAACTGTTTTTCTACAGATGGATGTGAACTTGCTCCAACTACCCAAGGCTTTTCCATCTTCATATTAAATTACTTCAGCATATTTATTCATGGGGCTACGCCGGGCACAGCATACAGAAACATTAATAACGGAAAAGCAAAGAAGTTAAAAGTAAATCTGGATTTTTAAAATTCATTGGTATTAATAATGCAAACTACTGCTTCTTACCCAGTCCTTGCTTTGTTTTTACAGTGCTATTTCACAAATCTCTCCATAAAGCAGGATAAAAACTAAATGCAACTCGTAACTTTTTATGTTGCTTGTAATTTTAATGGGGAAGCTGCTGGCGTCCATTGATTCAATGATCCACCCAAAGACCTTAGGAGCAAGGGCAGAAACGGAGGAAGGGTCATCTATTTCCTTTCGTCTTTCCCTTGCTTGTGACACCATTCCAGCAGGTTGTCCTGAGGTTGAGGTTTGTGTGGGGCTGTTTTCTGAGCCAGGTATTAACGCTATCAATCAGTGCACAAAAACCTCGTGGGTTTTAATGCTGCTGGCACTGCTCAGCAGCTCTTCATTTTGTGGTACTTAATGGACTTACAGAGCCTTTGATATGGGGCAATTTGGCAGATTAACATTGACTTAGAGCAGTTTAACAGTTCTTAGGTGCAGTGTGTTCTTTGAGCTGGAAATACTTAGTAGGCAGGGTATACATGGAAGAAAGAGCTGTGCCCTTTACCTTAAAGGTACACTGGATTAGAAAGACATACAAAAGGCTTGATGAACAGAATTTACTGCTCCTAAGCACCAGAACAGGCCAGTTTTGGGGACGTGAATTTTAGTCCTTGATGTAAGCAGGTTGGGGGGTGCAGCTGTAACTCCCTGAGTAAGGTAGTTCCAAATCAGTGCTCACAGCAAACACAGGACCCCCTTCTGCAGCGGCTTCCTGAAGGACAGATCAGGGATGTGGCCTTTCTCCTGATGCCCAGCTCTAAAGAGCAATGAACCCCGCTTGGTTTGGGATCTCTTCTGGCTGGAGATCATGGGCAGCAAACAAGAAGCACCAGGCAGAGGCCATGCCTTCACCCCAGGACCACACTGTGTTTGCTCAACACAATCACCGGTTTTCACAACACTAACAGCTGAAGAATGTAAAAGGAAAGGGGACAGCTTCCTCATCTAGGGCGCTGGTAACTCTGGAAGCCCTTTCCAGCCTTGTATTTGCCATCCGCTTCCCCAGTGGGAAGCCTGGAGGAGCAAAAGTAATCTGTTTCCTGCTGTTTAGCTGTATTTATTTTCCACTGCCTGCCTCTCTGTCTGCAGCACTGCTCATGCTCCCAAAGCACCTGAAGTCATTTATTCTCTACCTCTGCCTGTGGCAGTGGTATTGCACCCTAGAAAGTTTTGCTTGAAGCCTTCTGGGCTTGCTTTAGGCATGTGAGAAAATAAATAGACTTAGGAGCAGTGTGTGTTAAATCCACAGTGGGTGTCTGGCCTGCCAAGGTCTGTGTATGTTTTCACTTATAATAAGCGTACATAGATAGATTGCTAAGTATCTGGTAGACAAACATACTCTGGATGCTGCGAACTTGCTGCTGGTATTGTCCTCTCAGGAGCCATTTGAACAGCATCAGCTTCCCTTTATAAACAGTGTAAGATTCCTTTAAAAACTTTAATTGCTTTCGATGGTCTCCATTTAATTAGCACAATCTTTGCTGTGTTTGTCTTGTTTTATGAGCTTTCCCGGGTCATCTGAAGTCCTCTGTGGATAAGGAAGATGCTGGGGTTGTTCAGGTCCTGCTGCTCTGAACTGAGCTGTGCACACACAGACCAAGGTTGAGGGTTTGGGGGGAGATCAGCTGAGGAAAGGAGTCAATTGGCTGGTTTTTGTGAAGAATAATGAGGTTTGGTGTGATTAAATGGTTACAAGCTTTAAGTTACAAGATTCGTTCTTTGTGGTTATAGATGACAAGGGTTCGAAACGGGTCCATTTATTTCCACAACTCACTGCTTGGGAAGAGAATCATAGAATAGCTAGGATTGGAAAGGACCTTAAGATCATCCAGTTCCAACCCCCTGCCATGGGCAGGGACACCCCACACTAAACCAGGCCACCCAAGGCTCTGTCCAACCTGGCCTTGAACACTGCCAGGGACGGAGCATTCACAGCTTCCTTGGGCAACCCATTCCAGTGCCTCACCACCCTCACAGGAAAGAACTTCCTTATATCCAATCTAAACTTCCCCTGTTAAAGTTTGAACCCGTCACCCCTTGTCCTATCACTACAGGCCCTAGTGAAGAGGCCCTCCCCAGTATCCCTATAGGCTCCCTTCAGATACTGGAAGGCTGCTCTCAGGTCTCCACGCAGCCTTCTCTTCTCCAGGCTGAACAGCCCCGACTTTCTCAGCCTGTCTCCATACAGGAGGTGCTCCAGCCCCTGATCATCCTCATGGCCTCCTCTGGACTTGTTCCAACAATTCCATGTCCTTTGTATGTCAGGCCGACAGATGGGTGCTTTCTGTCCCCTACCACTACAACCTCCGCTTTTTCCTGGCAGCACCAGTAGAGATCATCTTTACCAGTGCCCCAACCGGGTGTTTCTGGTGCAGCGGTGTTTCCTCATCAGCCCCCTGCAGGACAGCAAAGTGGTTCTGGATGGGGACAACAGATCTAGGAGGAAGCCCCTTGCTTTTAATTGTCCTCTTCTTTTTTTGTTGGGTTTTTTTGTTGCTGTTTCCCAGCTTCCCTGCTTGACGGCCTCCTTTCCTCCCTTTCCAGGGACGCTTGAGGCCCCTGCACAGTTTGGGCCTGGAGCAAGCATTCCTGCTCCCTCACATCTCGCAGTCTGTTAAGAGCATTCCCCAGCTCAGCCCCTGCTGCAGCAGGGCCCCACCAGGGTGCACCGAGTGCAGCCCTGCCCACTGTGCACATTCCCTCACCAGACCAGCGCAGGCACTCTCTACAGCCCGAGCTTTGCCCTGCAGCCTCCCCTCTCATCGGGTCCGTCTGGGTGCTTCCGCTGCCAGCGCCAGGGCACCCAGACCAGAGCTCCCAGACTGGGCCCTTGTCACGAGGCGAGCCCCTGCAAACTGGCTCGAGCAACCCCAACCGCTCGCGCTCCCTCAGGCAGGCTTTTAACCAATCAGCGCTGGTACCGCTCCTCCTGGCTCCGCCCCCTTGTGAGTCCCTCCTCCCCTCAGCGGAGCTGCCGGCGCTTAGACCAGTCCTGTTGTGCACTCGAGGCTTTCTTGGTATCTCTTTGTTGCTCTGAGCCGAGGCTCCTGGATCCTGAGCTCTCCCCCTCCGGTGTTGAAGGTGTCCTCTCTCGAGCTGCTCACCTCAGCAATTGACCCCAAAATGACCCAAGGCATGTTTTCCCTTCTTTCATGCCCCCGTTTTGCAGCTGCACCTGCACATCCTTCACACTGCTACCGGCGGTGTTCCCTTACCGCGGCTGGTAGCTGATTTCGTGGCTGCTGGTTCAAGGCAGGCTGGTGAGCAGGGCTGCTGGTCCCAGTTTGTAGCCAGTTTGGCCTCTAACAATGAGCCTGCAACCAGGGATGCTCTGAGGAAGAGACGGGAGATGGTAAGCCAAGTTTATTTGCTCTTATTTCACTTGGGTGCTTTCCCTCTTTTCCCCCTACGTTGCTGGCAAACATACCTGCTGCTGGTCTGATAACAGCAAAGGCTGGCCAAAAAGATCATGTGATACTGTAAAGTTTAGTGATTTGAGCTCATCCATACCTTCCCTGCTTATCACAGGGGAGACAAATCCTCTTACCCGAACAAGCCCCCAAGCAAAGCTGGGAATGACCTGCACAGATCTACTTGGACCAGTCCTGCCTCAGAGCTGTTGCATGGAGCTTTATGGGGACCGCTGGGGTTATCCAGTGCCCTGAAGTCCTCTCCGCTTGGCACAGCCACCTGAGGTGCCAAAAGCAGCTTGGGCAATTGGTACAGTTCGAAGTTACAGGTAGAAAGGGAACTTGGTGAACAAGAAATGGCATTTTTCAGGGATGCTGCTGCTCCCAGTGTTGCTCTTGCTCTCCCAATGACCCTCTGTTAGCCTGTGCTCAGAGAGGTCACAGGAAAACCTGCCTGTTTGTTGGCCAGGCAATGAGGACAGCGGGAAACTGAAAAGAAATAAAGAAATGTGTCTTTTTATTTCTTATTTTATTTTATGAAGATGAAAGACATTTAGTTTTCTAGAAGAAAATCCCTTGCTGTGGAGCAGGATAAGTGCCATATATTAATACAGACATGGGGGGGGGAAGTTAATGTAAACCAATGTGTTACACCTGTGCAAGCTGGAATGGCTGCACAATAAATCTAGAGCATCCAGTCCGTGTTTTAACATGCTGCGAGAAGCCATAAAAAACCAAATTGCTTTCCCCTTTGACTGAAGTTACTAAAAAAGCTACAAAATTCAGAATAATAGCTGATTCCTATGAATTTTCCTTCCTGGGGGGTTATAAATGTTTTGGGTATTTCTGTTTTGGGCTGCGTTTGACCTTTGCAGAGCCCAGTGCAGAAGGTAGTTGTGAGTAAAACGCCTCTTTGGAACATTTTGGAGGCTTCTGAGCAGGCTTTGTCCTGAGGCACAATTGGCATCACAGCATCCATCCTTCCTCTCTTAAAAGACTGAAGCATAAACCCCTGCTTTTCTGCAGCACACAACCCCGGGCCCTGGTCCAAATGCTGCTGTTTGTTATCGGCGTGGGCTTTTGATGACACATGTGCCTGGCCAGGGGGTGAGGGAAGGAGCTCCATGAACTTTGCAGCCCTTGTGTTGATCCAGCTGCTCCTCCAGCCCCTGCTGTGACTGGTGCAGGCTCACAGCATCTGTCAGTAGGAGAGAGCAGACTTCCAGATGAGGGTGGTGTTAGGAGCTTTCTGAGCTCTGGGATGCTCATCTGCACCATGGCAGCCAGCTGCAAAGAGCCCAAGCATCCCATAGGAAAACTCACTGGGGCAGGAGTTCACAGTTTGCCAAGACTGGGCATTTACCTGCTGTTCAGTCAGCACCTATCAGGACAGCAACTAATTGAAGCCAAAGGGACCACTCATGGTGTAAGGTACTGGGAAATGCGAGTACGGAGACTGCTATTTGGCCTTTAATTAGTCATTTACAGTTCATCTCAAAAGTAGAGAGCTCAGGTTGGATTCACTGTGCATGGGTTCCTGGTGGATTAATTTGTGGCTCCCACAAAAGGTACGAAGGCCTGGTGAGAGCACAGCTGCTGATGTCTGCAGGTGTTCACACTGCTCTCCTGCCATCCATCACCTGAGAAATCAGGGTTGGTCTTCTCCGTTGTCACAAAATGTCCGTGGTCTCCCAGGTGTCTCAAATCTTGCTGATTGCTCTGGGTGCCTGCTTAATTACAGCAGCCTTCTGTAGGTTAACAAGTCTGCTTGCCTCCCAGCTGGTTCCTTTGCTGGTTGTCTGGCTGTTCGTCTGAGCAGGAAAGCACTATGGATGCCCATCACAGGTCAGGGTTTGGTTTTCCCTCTCGTTCCTTATGTTGCTGTAAGTGTGTTTGATGAGGTTTGAGCAGCTGAAGACTGTGGGAATACAAATTCTTGATTGTGGCCCATTATTATCTCTGCAGGGAGACTGGTTCTCAAGGGGGTTGGATGGGATTTGTCTTTTTTACTGCTGGGTTTCTTTCAGGACTAGATCTTCGTGGAAACCTCTTATTTGATTTTACTTGGTTCTCCCATTGTTGTGTGGGTGCTTTAAGCAGGTAGGCTGCTCACTGTGGTGTTTAATGCTGGCAAAATGCTGGATGGGCAGACAGGATTAGTGATGAGTTTCAGTGCAACCTTAACATGCGTCCCTTGAGGTCCAAGGTCTTACGTGGGATCCTGTGCTCTGACTCTTGTGACTTGATGTGGATTGCTGCTACAGTATTGCTTCTCTCTTTAGATTTGATATTGGTGTGTGTTTAGAGAGGTGGTTACTGTTAGTCAGTTTTCTGTTAATCTCACACATGTCCCCTGCTGTGTAAAAGCTCCCCGTGAACTTGCACTCATTTCCTCTTGGCTTTGTCTCCTTGTTTCTGTTTGTGCTTGGCGTGAGCAATTATGTGTATTGCAGTGAGTAACATGTCATTTGCTGAATCCTGCCAAGGAAAACCTCTCCTATTCATAGTTGTGGGGTTTCTGTGTTTGTTGGTTTTAATAAGCTGGCTGCTGTAATCTGGGAAATGAATCCTTTGCTGAAAATATCACTCACCAATACATCTTGCTTGTACTTGCTGTCTCGGTACTGAAAACTGGTCTCATCTTGACAAATGCACATGCGGCTTAGCACTGCTCCCTTTAGAAAATGAGACCAGGACTGAGGAATCCATTTTGATGCCTTTCTGCATTGCTGCTATCATCAGTGGCACAGTACCAGGTTAGATCCTCACCCAGCTCCAATTTGTTTATGAAACCGGCAGGTTTGGGCTTTTCTCAGCCCCCAGCTCAGGCAGTCTCAAGCTGCTGAAGGGTTTCATAAGGATGTGTACTGGGTGTTATCCCTGTTAAAAGAGGGAGAAAACCAAGCCACAAGCAGTCATGTACTTTATCAATTAGCAGATAGGAGCTGGAGAAAGCATTATGCTCGCCTGTCCTCCGCAGTTTTCTGCTTGCTGGATTAAATTTGCCTATTCCTCTTGACTGAAACATACGTCTGAATATACAAGTTTTTGTGCTGCTGCTTAATATGATCAAAGCAGCGAAATTAAAGATCAACCTTTTTGGGGGAGCAAATATTTTCAGCCCTTCACTGTTTCACTTTTCTGCCTTTTCAGTCTGTCCTCTGAGCTGTAAAAGCTTCAAGGTCTCTGCATTTGACTGTCACCCCTTGAGGATGTGACTCGTCTGGAAGGGATGGACATGGGATTTGTGCACTGCTGCTGCTTTGCAGGGACACATCTGTCCTGAGGCAGTTCTGCTTTTCAAGTAGTAGGGGGCTTTAGTGAGTAGAAGAAAGGTGGTTTAAAAGTCAATAAAGGCTTCTAAGGAATTTAGGGAAGTGTTTTTCTTCAATTGTGTGTTACAGGCTTTCTGTCAGTGAGCATCCAAAACAGTTTGGTCTGTGGGAGCAGGCACACATCCTAAAGGGCTTTCTTTCCCTGTGTTGCTCTGAGCTTGGAAGGGTCACTTCTGTGCTTCCAAGCACAGTTCCAGAAAGAAAGAGATCTTATTTACAGCACAAATAAAACTGTGGCTGTTCCTGAGCGATGACAGAGCTTCCTGGAGAGCTCCCAGCAGCAGTTCTGTCCATGCAGCTACTTATTCTTTCCTTTGTCCCTTAGGTTGTTCCCACTACCATGGTATCAGGATGCCCCAGGGAGTTTTGCAACTTCAATGAACTTGCACTGACTTACACGTGTATATTGGCTAGCTGCTTGGTGTATTTATCAGCTGTAATACTGATGTATTTGGTTTGGGTTTCTTTCATTCTAGTGTGGTCATCCCTGGCTTTACAGCCTCTGGTCAACCCCAAGGGAAGCACAAAGACTTTTTAACCCAAGTAAATCAGCTCAACTGGTTGACAAGGAGTGCTGTGTCAGAGGAGGCGGTGTTCTGATCCTAGAAGATTTACAGCTGGCTTGATAAGTGCAGTTGAAGAGTCTTAGTGAAGTGAATGGAGAATGGGAATATTCGACTGAAGAACAAACATGAGGTGGCTGCATAATACGTGACTTTTCCTGGTTTTCAGACCTAGGAAAGAGTATACCAACGATGGATCTAGAAGCACTTTGCATGTGTGCTGTTGAGATCAGTATGACAATTGATACAGTAAAGCTGTACTGTTTACTTTGGTCAAAGTGGATTTTCTGGGTGATGGTGTGTGGAGCAGTGAAGCATTTTGAAACATCCCTCACCTTAACACTGCTCTGGTGACTGGTACCTATGAGAGAGGCTGGAGAAGAGCCCTCTGGAAGGCAAAGCTGCCCAAAGCCACTTTCAGTCTTGCCAGATGGGTAAGTAGTTTTCCTCTTCAAGCAGATCAGCCCCAGAAATGTTGCCTTTCTGACTGTGCTGGTTTGGGGCATCCTGGCAAGGTATTTTATGGTGTTGATGAGCGAGTTCAGCAAATGCGTATAATGTTTCTCAAACTGTTTCATTACCATTCGGGGAACATCTGGGATTTTGCTTTTCCTATTACAGATGACTACTGGTGTGTAGGAATATAACTTCATAAGCCCATGAATTTGAAGCAAATGAATGTTTTTCCTATGGCTTTAATCTCAATAGGCTTTGATAATATAAGAGGAGAAAAAGGATAGTTTGTTGTGATGGACAGGTTAATTCTGCCTGCTGGTAAGATGCACTGGCCAACCTAGAGAGCTATAAAGTATAAATTCCCTTTTTAATACTGATGAACAGTAAAGGGACACACACAAGGAAATATTACATCTTAACTGTAGTTCTCTTCTGGGATCAACAAATCTGGTTCATCCTTGAACTTCTGCTGTTTACTAAGTCTCTCAACACCACAATAATTATTTCCTTAACCCTTAGTAGGTTGGTGATGTAAACTGTGGCACACCAGTGATTGTGTAACTGCCTGATGATGGGACGTTTTATGTGCAAGCTTATTATGTGACCCAATCAGCCAGTTGAGTATCTGATTTTTCTGTGACTTTGCATGAAAACTCATAACCTAAATGATGTCGTTAATGCAAATAGAAGGAGGTTAGCTAACGCCCCGAGTCCATTACAAGAAAGTAAGTTTCATTCTCTGTTACTTTAGACTCTTTGCATAGAAGAGGGATAATAGAGGAACAGATTCAAGTGACATAACTTGACTTAATCACACAACTGTAGGACTGGCAGTGACACTTGAAGAGTTTGTTGTGCCCAGCCCTTCATTCTGCCCTGGGAACTGTTAGGTGTGGTTTTTGTGTGAGTGTTCAAAAACCCCAAAACTTGCATTTGGCCCTACAAAGGGCTGCACTATGCTGGTAGGAATGAACAGGCATTACCTTGGCAGGATGTGCCAGTCAGACCCAGGCCAAGCTGTCTGCGATGGGAGCCACATGCAGCAGGAGCAACTTCCTTTGCTGCCTGGGCAGTACATTACATGTTAACTAATAGATTGCAGTCCAAGGAAGGTCCTAATCCTGTTTCACAAAGAGGGGTGTTATCACTAGTTTATCCAAGAGGAGGCTGAAGTTCATGGAACCTCAAGAAGCAGTTTGGTACCCTGTCCATCTCCCACACCTTGCTCTGGCTTTCAGGCATGCTGTCCCTGGTCCTCCTGTGGCACTGCTGATGGCACCTCAGTTCAGCCTGGTTTCAGTGGGTTGCACTGAAATCCTCTTATAGCAAATCAAGGCCACCAACTTGAGTGCTGGGTTGCCCTGAGGGCTCTATCGCATTTGTCTATTAAGCATTGTTTTATATGGCTTATTTTTCCTTCCACTGCAAGATCCCAAAACCTGAAGCACAGAGCAGGTTCAGTTGCCTGTCCCATAGGAGTGGGGCAGTGTCAAATGAGTACGATCATGCCCAGTGTGGATGTGTCTGGCTAGCACACAGCATGAGCCAAGAAATGGCATGGGAGCTCACTGTTCTGAACAATTAGGTATGGTAGGGATTTGCTGTCATGTCTTGGGGAAAAATGATCCCCTTGAGAAGAATGGCATCCGCTAGCACTATGGTATTGTGTGGAAGGGGTAATGTTAGCATCTGGATTGCTTTCTGTAGTGCCTGTGTGGGTTACTGGGAGCTCCCCAGTTAGCTTGCTGCTGTGGGGTAGGAAGGGATGATGGGACTCTGTGTTTTAAATGCAACTTGTACCTACTGTCTGCAATTGTTTTAGGTGAGCCTGGGAGGGCAGGCATGGAGAGCATCCTTTTCAAAGAACAAAAGGGCCTCTTTTGGCTTCCTTCAGTGTACGTAAGAGGTGGAATAAACTTAAATATGCTCCTTGATTTTTTTTTTTTTTTTTTTTTTTTTGTTAGGAGAAATACTCGTTGCATGTTACACCATTGTTAGCAGAGACAATGGGGCAAATATTGGTTCCCTGTTATTTATGGGCATGTAATTGATATACATTTCTGCAGCCAAATAGCATTGCAAGTCCATTTCCTGTCTTAATATTGTGCTGTGCTGTTTGAAATGTTAATGAAGCAGCATTCTCAAAGGTCACCCTCTGAATGCATTGGCTTGTGTCTGTTTTGTTTCAGAAGAACTTAAATGAGGTTTTGGTCCTAATGTGGTCAACAGTGTTAACTTTTCTGTCTGATTAATGAAGGTGCGGGAATGTGTCACTGGTCATTGTGTGAAATGAGGAAAGCTCTGTGCTCTCCTTTAAACCATTCCTTGGCATTTTCCTTCCATGATGTGTGTCCTGTCTCTCCTTTTCCCCCAGCAGCCCCTACTTTCTTTTTATAGGCTGTGTGAAAGAACAGGTAAAAAAAGTATCAAAACCCCCACGAAACAGGAAAGTGCAGATTTAGCAGAACTGAGTGCTGCTATTTCCAAGGAGCCATTTATCATCCTCAGCAAGTTTTGATTCTTCACAAATAATAAAGAAAAGGGCTGGTAATTGCTGTTTTCAGTTAATTGACAGAATTGTGTCATGAAAGAGGGAGAATTCCTGCATTGCCTTTGCTGCTGATATTGGAAGGTTGTTTTAAACTTCCCATTGCTGCTAAAGTAAGGCTGTACTTTGTGTGTTCATCGTTAACCCAGTTGGTAGGTTTTTAAGTTGTTTTTAATACTATGAGGTGGTAGGGAAGTGGCATGTGTAAAAAATGTTTTCATCACCTCGGTCTGTGTGATAAAGCTCTGCAGGTTTATAACACTTACCTTAATGTTGCAAAGTAGTGCCTGGCTCAGCTTCTCCTTTGCCGTCATTTTACTGTTTTCACTGGCAAGTAGATGGAGAGGAAGAACACGGGGTATTTTATCAGTTGTACTTGTGTGTACCTGTAAAACTGTGCAGGAGAGGCAAGCCTGAGACCTTCTGAAGGAAGATTGTTATTTCTTGTGTGATTTAGATGATAGGGTCATACTGCATGTAGAGGGTAAATGTGTGAGTGGAATTCAACCTGCTTCTAACATGAGTAAACCAGAGCATACTTAGTACTTTCAAGAAGGTGATTTTAGTCCCCCCCTACGTTTCTCATGTTGTTACTGAGATTGTCAGTGTGTTTTACCTTCTTTGCGTGGGGCTGGAGAGTCCCTCAGGTATCTCTTTACAGCACATGCATTCACCCACATGTCTAAATTTGCATGTTAGAGCACTTCAAGGGCAGCTTTGCAGGCTGCAGACCCAGCTCTCATTCAGGTACAGAGGACATCCATCCTCTTATTGGGGTTCAGCATGTGCACAACATGCAACCATCGTACAGGCATTGCTGGTTTGTCTCTGCGTAGAAGGTGGGGAAGTATTTGCCCTGTGGTGAGCAGCTCTGGATACAGATATGAGAGCTAAAAGGGAAGAAGTCTATGGTATTCAGAGCCCAAGAACACCCACTAGCTTAAAACCAGTGTGTGACAACACCAGCCTCTGATTGACACAACTAAGGTTGTGAGTCTCTTAATGGTGCAAGAGAAAGCTGAATTTTGCTTGTGCTGAGTCTAGGCAAGCTCATTCCCTGGGGATGGTATTACTGGAAAAATCAAACAAGAATGCTGTGTTGGATTTGCCAAGGCTTTGGGGACGGGTTTGTGGGAATGCTGGCCCATGGAGAGCAGCAGTGGAACTGCCCCAGACCCTTTTCCTGATGCTGCAGGGGAGAACGGCTCTTTTTCTCCCCAATTCTTACTGAGGTTTTCAAGCAGCAATTGATGTAAAGGCTGATCTCTGCTTAATTTGCAACTGAAAACAGACCAAAAAGCCTACAGGCAGAGATTGTCCTCTATTAAACATTACATGAGGAGTTGGAAGAATGCATATTGGTGTATGTCTTTGACTGTGCCTCTGCTCACAGAGTTTAGAGCAGTATCCTCCCCTTCCCAAAAAACAATCAGTGCGAAGTAAAGGACATGGAGAAGTGGGATTTGGGGATTGCCCAAACTACTGGACAATACTGTGTTGTAGGAAGCTAAACAGTTGAGCTGTGTTGATGTGAGCCACGCTGTGCTATTGTCCAGCTCGAACTTTTTTATCCTTACAGATTAAGTCACAAAGTCCAGCCTTGTACCCAAAGCACAAGCACATCAATGAAGATGCATTGTGATCTCTATGGGTTTTTTTTTACTTTATTTTCTTTAAATAGAGACTGTATATTTAGTTTCATATTAAAAATCAGCTTTAGAAGGTTGATGTTTTCAGTAGATTTTGGTGTATTATGGTGTTTTCAAGGCACACAAAAGCGCAGAGGGAAAACAATGTGGCAGTACCTTTTCCCATGTAGCCTAAACAGTTAAATAGAAGTGAAGTTCTTTGTCGTTCCCTGGCAAAAAATGTTTTTTGTTTTGTTTTGTGAGATAATTATGGATTTTCATGAGCACTCCCTTAAGCCTTAATCGGATTTAATGACACTAAACCCAAACCACATTATAGTTGTTTTCCAGGGCTGTGTTGGAGACATGCCACATTAACCCAAAAGAACAAGGCATAAAGATGACAAGAACAAGAATAAGACTGAAAAAAGGGCACAGTAGAGAAGTAGGATTCTTATAACCTTTGGCTTTAGCTGTTGTACAATGAGTGGCAAAGCACTGGAGGAACAGGCACTGGTAAAATGATTGATACATGGCATTGTTCTTGAATCTTCTGGGAAACTAAGGGCCTGTGGGGAAAATATGTACTCTTAATTTTATCTTTATTATGATATCTAGCTTATAAAACTAAGAAAACCCCTGGTTGTTGTTGGGTTGCATTATTTTGTTATAATGCACTATTTCTTGCTTGCTCAGTGCCAAGGGTTATGACTGAGCCTCAGTGACAGGCTCACAAGCTGAAGAATGAGGCAGGCTATTTGAGTGGTGGAGAAGATGTCTATAAGAAACCAATGTGGAATCTCCTGCCTCTTGTGATGCGTGAGATGATGAAACTATACTGACCTTGTGGAGGACTGGAAGGTGCAGCTCTCAGCAAGTCGCATCTAGCTGGGAAGCTCTTTGCTTCTGGTCTCCACAGATCTCTTGTGGCTTCTGAGGACAGCATATGCCAACATAACAGTAAACACCACTGTGGTTTGATCACTTCCTTCTATACTCTCTTGCTTTTATTTCTGCTCTATATGTAAGAAAATGAAATGTTTGTACCTATTTTACTGTTTTGCCATGTGCACTTATTACTTAACCCCCATCATCCCTAACAAGTACTGAGGGGATAAGATAAATTACATCATGAATTTCCCTTTGCTATAATATTGCTTTCTAGTGTCCACATAACACCATGAGAACTTCAGCTGTAATTAGTATGTGAGCTATTTGTGGTATTGTGAAGTACTAACTGACTGTAACTGCTGTCTTTTGGCACTATACAGCTCTCAAAGAGGGAGATGTGGTCTAGGACATCATCAATCTCTTCTTTGTGGTTCAGAAAAGGAATCCATTTTCTTTGATAAAAGACCCATTGGGCTTTGTGATTTATAAATTATTCTATCAAAAAAGCCCTTCGAAACATCAATTTGAGGTATTCTCACAAAATATAACTTTTTTTTTTTAGAGGTAGATGATGATCCTTGTGCCTATCAAAAAGGAAGATCTATGCTATTTTCCACTGAACTTTGCCACTTTAGAATAGGCTCTCTAAAGGCCCAATATTGCCATCTGTAGTCCTGTGTACTGCTTGAAGTCAGAGCTTTTGTGTCAAAACAGCATTTCTTTAGTGTCCAGCAGACCCCAAGGTGTCTGAATTAAAAGCAGGATCCTATAAAGTAGCATTCCTTACAGCACTGAAAATCCTAATCCCCATAAATGAGAAACATTGGCATTTTATGTGTGGTTTTCTTTGGGTGTATGTTTTTAATAAAGAAATTATTTTCCATCACTGAAAAACTGCTTTAAGGATCCCGCTGTAGTAGCCCTTCTATCAAAGGCCTTTCTTATAACTCAGTTTGAACATAACTTATGTTCAGTGGAAATACTTGACATGAACCTGTTCTGGATATGCCTGCCTGTACCCAAGTTATAAGCCAGTACTTGGTAAGTGTGTGGTCCTTGGTGAAACAGCTGAAGAGGAAGTTTGCAGTTGTTGATGTTGTGGTGCCTCACTCCTGCCTCTGGACTGTGTCATGTCTCCTTTGGGGTTTTGCTTTTTCTTCTTCTACAAGCAGTCACAGAATCCCAGATTGGTTTGGGTTGGAAAGGACCTTAAAGCTCATCCAGCTTCAATCCCTGTCACAGGCAGGGACACCTTCCGCTAGAGCAGCTTGCTCCAAGCCCCATCCAACCTGGCCTTGAGCACTGCCAGGGTTTGGGTGTGTTTTCAAGTATTTCTGTCCTTTATGAAGGACAGAAACTTTTCTTCATATGATATGAGAATGGCAGCCATCTTTTAAGGAAAATTCCATATACTGTAAAAACACCTGGAAAAGTTTCCGGGGAGGCAATGGAGCAGTGTCAGGGTGGCTGCCTTTCTGTGGCGTTAAGCAGCCCTTAAACATGCAGAGTTTAGCATTCCCCATAAGTCTGCAGGAACCTGCTGTCCAAATAAAATAATGATCAACACTGTAGCTCTTTTACATAAATAATCCTTTCCATTTCTTATCCATGGGTTTATTCCTGCAGTGGCGTATTGTTTGCAGGATTTATCTCAAAGTATCGCTATTGATCTCCATTGTGCAAAGGAAATGACTTTATCTGCATGAAACTACATCGTTAAAGAGGCACTCTATGGCTGTATTTACAGTTTGCTACTGTTTTAGCAATTACACTGTATCCTATTTGCTTCCTCAATTTATCTTTTGGCTGGCTGGTTCAGCGCAGCAGGATGCTTGGTGTGGGCTGTGAAATGGATTTAAGAAGTCAGAAGTACTTTTAATCCAGCCCTAACTTCTTCAGAGTGTAACCTGCCTGTGGAATGAGTAACATTTACTCCCCTTTTTATATCTGCCTCAGAGGAACATCATCAATCTGTACTTTAAGCATTTCCAACCCTAACTATTCTATGATTCTAAGCGAGGGTGGTCGTTGAGGGAGGGGAGAAGGTGGAAGCCTACTGACATTGCATCCGTTAGTACAGCTGAATACAGAAGTCCTAGAGGGTGAGAGGGGGACCAAGACTGAATCTAGCTGGAGGCCATGCAGGAGGGAGGGGTGTTATGGCAAACATGTTCCTCAGCCTATATTCCCTCCTGTGAGGACAATGTGAGGATCGAAGGCTTGTTCAAGTTGTGGAGCCTTCACCACACAGTTGCCTCATCTAAAACTGTATGACAAAGAGTGAGAAACCTCTTAGATCTGATCCTAAGATGAGGGGATAAAAGAGAAAAATTGCACTTCTATTTCTGTTCTCTTGTCCTTCACAACATCAGAAACGGGGTGGATGTTTTTTTGATTTCAGTAAGTCAATTAGTTCTTTGCTTTTTACTTGGCTTGTATTATGGGTGGTGTCAAGGTAACCAACAACTACCAAAGCTTTGGTACTGTTCCCATGGGTTTTCTCATCCTTAAGAAAGGGAGCTGAACCGCTTTTGTGAGACCCAGCATCCTGAGCTGATCCTCCAGGAGCTCCAGAGCAACAGGGTGCAGCTCAGCCCCCTGCATGGGCTGCTCCTTAGGGTCTGAGGGGAAGAGGAGCCTTCTGGTGATTGGTACTGGGGAGGTAGATGGAATCTCTTTTACCTGCTGTGGAATGTTGGAGAAAGGGCTTGAACACAGGAAAATTCTTTAAAACTGCCCTTAGGATCCCCCTTGGCTTTTCCTTATGGAGCTCAGATTCAGTTTGCTGCTTTCATCCGGATAAATCAGCCCTGCAGAACTGCTGTGGAAATCTACTGGCTTCAGCTTCTTGTTTGGCTGCCATAGACGAGGAAATCTGTATCTTCCTTGCCAGTTGTTCGGCAGAACCAACCTGCTTGTTCCTGGGCGGCTGGGTCAATTGGATTTTGGATGGATGCTTTGTGTCTTTGAAGTCTTTTCTGGCTAAATATCATTAGTCTTCAGAGTGATTCAGTTCTTAAGGTAATTTGTGTCTTTCTTCTTTTCTTTAAATCCTTTAAAAGCGTGATATGGGAAAACTTCTTTGCTCCAAGATTATCTAGTGTAATTAGAACAGTGTCACTCAACTTAGTAAAGTCCTTTATAGATGCTTTTCCTCTGCCTTGTTAAAATTTAAATCCATGATATATGCGGAAAAAGTGGAAGTTATGTTCATTTATCCTTTCTCTCCCTATACACTATATTCCTAATGCTAGCCAGCATTCCCCTTTGGTTTTATGGCTTTTAGGATGTGAGACTGGGCACAGTTGGCTCTGTGAGGGATTGGTGGCTCTGTGGAAGGCTTTGAGATGCTTTCGACTTGTATTGGGTTTACTAATTGCTTTTGCAATGTATTAAATCCTTGTGTGAAGGACTGTGCAAAGCACAGCACAACTGGGCTGCTCTTATGGCCTTGGTAAGCCACTGCCCTTACCTATGTGTGTCTAGTGATGAAAAAGGGAACCCCCTTGCTAACCTACCTCCGTAAAAGCCTTGTTCCTTGGAGGGGAATATTACTCTGTTATTAATGTCCATGGTTGGTGTTTCACCGTTCCTTCCAGTGTAAGAGACAGACTGGAGTGAGGCTAGTGGAGGACTAATGTCAGGGGATGGACCATGGCACACATTGCTGGAGGACATGGGTTGGTTCAGCCTTGAAATGGCCAAAGGAAGAATCTAGGGATCTGTTTTCAATCTTTCCATTCCCTAAAAGGGGGACTATAGAGAAGATGGAGTTTTCTCAGCTGTACAACGAAAGAATAAAGGCAATAAGCAGAAGTAGCTGCAATGGAAATTCCTGTGGGATTAAGGAAAAAGGGTGCTCAAGCAAAGGAAGAGGATCCAGAGAGGCTGTGGACTCTGTAACCTCCAAGACTTTCAGTTCTTGATGGGTTGAGGCACTGAACAACCTGGTCTAAGTTTGAAGCCCTGCTTCGTGAACGGGATGGGCGTGGATGATCTGTGGATGGCTCTTCCAACCTGTATTTTTTTATGATTATTAAAATCCTGCAGTATTATTTTTAGCTAATACATTGTCTTTGCTGGAATACTTGCTGTGAATCCTTCTGGCCTTCAACCAGGGGCTGGGAATGGCTTGTAGGTATCTTAACTCCAACTTGAGCTGTGACTTTCCAGGCCATGTGGAGCAGGTTGCTCTCATTTCCAGTGCTCAGAAAGATAAAGAAACTGGCTTTTCTTTGCTTCAATGCTTCATTTGGTTGTGGAAAACCTTATTGTCCAGATATGGCTTGTATCTGCCTCCTGCAAATAGCTTGGTTTGGTGGAAGGCTGACTGAGAAGTCAGGAGATGCTGTTCCCTTTTGCTTGCTCATCATTTCCAATTTGATTTGAGTTAATACTGTATAAAACACCCTTCATTAATTAGAATTTGGACTGCTAAATGTGCCGTTCTCTCATGCCTTGTGTAACCATTTATCCTCATATAAAAGAATGACTATGCTCTTCAGACTTCAATAGCTGGTTTGCCATTTTGACTATAGAAGGTAAAAAAAGGCTGAAGCCTGTGTTTGCTGCTTATCAGTAACAACTGTTTCCCAAGTGGTTTATTTGTTTTGGTTTCCTTATTCTTTGGATTTGTTTGTTACTGTTGAAAGGTTTTTTCCTTCTTCTTTCTATTTTCTTTTACTTTTCCTTGGTTTTGTGGGCTGCTTGTGGTTCTTTGAGTATCACAGTGTATTCCTCTACCTGTACAATGATAAAACCTTCTCTTTGTCCAAGATTTGACTGACCTGTTCGCCCCTTGGATACTGAAAATGAGAGTTTGATTTGAAGCCTGCCGGGTCCATAATAATTCCTTGTCCACAGAGCTCTCGTTTTTTGTCAGAAGTTGCAATTTCTTGCAAATTGCTGAATAACTGCACAGTTGTTTGCTTGCTTTCAGCCTGTGCTGATTTCCTGGCAGCTTCCACTGTTCCTTTTTGTTATTGCAGTCTGCTTGCTGTTCGGAGTTCAGGTCTCTCACTTCTACAAGCCTTTGGTGTTCCAGTTGTCCCATGCGAAGCCTCCGACAGGCCCCATCTTGTCTAGGAAATACCTGTTTCTGTGACTTCATGAGTTATCTTTCACCTGCCAGTCTCCGAGGGGGAACTCTTTCCCTGTACCTTCACAGGGGGGTACTGGCTGGATTGTTCTCTTGCTGAAAGAATTTAATAGAAAGCTGTTATTTGCAGACATTCCTCCTGCTGTGCCTTAAGGACAGAGGAAGACAAGGGCGCTTTCTCATGAGCCTGTGCAGGCAGTTTACCAGCAGGTAGTCATGCAAAAGTCTTCTTGAGGGCAGGAGGAGAGAGGTCTATTTAATAATAAAGTCTTCATGATCCAGTTCAACTCCCTTTCTTTGCAGAGCAGAGCAAGAGAGCCAGATTTTATCTTCATGATCTGGAAACTAATTCTGGTTTGACAAAATGCCTGGGAAATATTAGGAAAGGCTCAGTAGTGGTGTTAAATGCCAAGCTAAACGTTCTTCCTAAGTGTTTCAAGCTTATAGAAATATTTTTGGTCAGTTTATCCTAACAGAGAACCCATTTTAATGCTCCTATGAATTTGGGACGTACCAGACGCATGGGCCATCTCATAACTTCTCTACAGGAGGACAGACAAGAACACAAAGTCACTTGTAAGTTAATTCTGAAGTTCTGCTGTTTGGTTTGCATCGCATCTCAAACACTTCCAAATGGTTAGTGTGTGTGCTTCCATTGTCTTTCTGTCAATCTTAACCCAGCACCAACATAACAATGCTTTCCCAGCTCAGCTATGCACTGAGCAAGGCTTCATTTGCAGATTATAATTGAAGGTTTCAAAAGTATGAGGTGTAATTATTAGAGCTGTGCAAGTGACACAATGGAGATCTTTAAGGAGGGCTTGATAGTGAAATAAAGGGTTAAGGAGCAGGATGTCAGTAATCCATCAAAGGTCTAAGCATAGGCTACGGAAGACCTGTATGGCTCTGTACAAGGAGAACATATGGCTGGGAAAATTCAGTGTAACATCTGCATGTGGCAGCTCATGACATGAGCTGTGGCTGTAGTGCTGCTAATCACTGGAGCTTGTGAGCGTGCTTTTCCTATGGGGAACTATAATTAACCAGAAAGAAAATGTATCACAAGTGATAAGTGTGCAATACAGCATACTGGTAACATACATATGATATAGCCCATAGCTTGGGTTTTTTGGATTCAAAGTGTTGGAGTGTTGGACACCATTGCTGGCTGTTGAATTACTGATGATGTAATGTGCTTATTACTTACCTAATCCAGTATTTAATTGAAATATGTGGTAAACTGAGGTTGAAGGAAGCAGGTTCATAGAAAGAGATGGATTAAGAAATGGCTTCAAAAGCAGCAAAACAGTGGATTCTCAGTTGTATTCTGGAGTGCTGACAGTGATTTTGGGGTCCCAAGCAGTGAAAAGCAGATACTGAAATGAACAGGTAGCAGATTGGCTTTGTTTTAATTTAAACTTATTGCCATCTAATTTTTTCCAGTCACTTTTTCTTGAGGAGAAATAATTTGTGTACTAGCTCTAGTTACCCATTCTATGTGTCTGCATGTGTAGCTCCTTTGCCTTCTTAAAGGTTTTAGCAGAGAGGAAAGTCATTGAGCTGACTAGGACCTTTTCTAATATGCCATTTTGCAGGAAGGAAGCTTAGTTCTAGTCTCTTTTGCAGGGTGGGAAGTGCTGCCATTTAACTCAGTGGAACTGCTCTGTTGCAGAACTGCTTTATGTACATTAGGAATCAAGTTAAAGGAGCTCTTTCAGCTGTTTGGATCAAACTGGTTCCCTGATTTTGGACGTGTTTGCTGCTTCATCTTCATGCATAATTCTTTGCTTTGGTATCAGAGAAATCTCTGGAGCTCTTGCAGAGTTCGTTTCAAGAAGCTCTTCCCCAGTCTGAGTAGGTGTTTCTCACACAGTTCACATTATATTCACAAATAAGTTGTCTGTGTGTGTATACCCCCACTGGCTCTGTGCCTCAGCATGCACCATAGTAGTACAGATGAATTCATTAAAATGCTTAGGCATTCATGTCTGACATTTGTTCTGTTTAATTGAAATGATTTCTTCACCTTCTAAACTTAGCTTTTATGACACATCAAAACTTTGCAGCTTTCTCTTTTCAATTATTTATAAGCCTTACAAGTTACTTCTTGATTTCTTGTTGTCCCAGATCATGTTTTTGTGTATGTGTTCATATAATAGTGTGCCCTAAGAATGCTGGCTAAGTTCTGGCTTCCTAGAGAATGCATCTCCTACGAGCTGTAGGATGAAAATACAACACAAATTGCTCTGTTAAAACACACAGATCATAGCAATGTTATGCTTTTGAAACAGGAGTACTTTCAATTAATAGGTGTTTCTTTATGCTGTAACCCATACGCCACTGCAAGCAGCCTAGCATCAGGAGCTGCTGGAACGAGGGTTTCCTTGTAACTCGGCTGCATTACAACAACAAAAAATGCAAGACCCATTCTGTCTTCACTGATGCTTTTTCCAATTTACTGAAATCACAGAGGTTTCCATGGCTGAGCCTGAGATTGATTACCTTAACTTAGTGCTATCCTTGCCTGCTCTACCATGATAAAACCATTCTGTGAGTTTGTAATTGAGCTGGAGCAAAAGAGGAGATGAGGGTAAGGGTTTATTGACAGAGCAGCGTGTTCTGTGTTCAGACTTCAGTGCAGTCTTGTATTATCAACTGAAACATTGCTTCCCCGGCATATAGGTGCTCTCTGGTTGTCTTAATCTTGCATTCTAACCTCTAACAGTGTCTTCAATGTGTTAGTGCTGCCGGGGTCACTCTGTAAATGAGTCTGAGGAAACATCTTTTGTTGTTGATGTTGCATTTGAAGGGGAAGAGAAAAAATCCGAACACTTCCGTAGGTGAAACAAACCCCAAAGGGGGTTGATTTTTTAAATATGGGAGTCTCTCCATTGATTGCTACATCTGCAGTCAAGAGACTGAGGAAGAGCAGCCTGGTTAAGTTCAGCTGCCTGCATGAGTCATGGGTGTTTTTTCAGGTTGGGAGGCTTTTTTTCCACCCTAACTTTGTGAGCATCCTTTGTCCAGCCAGGCCCTGGCAAGGGCAGAGGCAGCACTGAAGTGATTTGCAAGCCCAAGTCCTCAGAACTGAAAGGCTTTGTTTGTGCTCCTGTTGTAGTGTGCACCTCTTGGGACCTCTGGTTGAGGTGAGGCAGTGCAGGAGTTGTCTCAATTTCTGGGGCTCTGTTCTTGCTAAACACGAAGAATTCTTATGGGTTTTGGTGTTATAATTGATGACCACTATTGGAACTAATACATTTGCTGGGCTGAGCAAGATTGCTTCAGAAATAACACTGGGTTATTGTTAAGTGCAGTGAAAAGCAACAGTGTCTTCTAAAACAAAAAATAGCTTACGGGGTTCCTGTGGAGGTGTCTCTTTCCTTGATCTCCATATAAGTGCTCAGTACCAGCGTTAATGAAAAGATCTTAATGCTAATCTTCCTGTAGGTTCCTTTGAAATAGAATGTTTAACTTCTTATTCCCTTCATTAGAAGTTTTTAATGTGCCTCCTACACTTCTTTGAATGAACACACAGGCTGAGATTTCCTGATGCATAATGCATCCCAGAGATCACTTTAACTGATTGCCATCCATCAGTCTGCACCACTTTTTCCATTGTTTTGCAGAATGGATTTATTTGAAGCCCTGTTTTGTGGACTCTGGATGACATCTCTGTCTAACTTTCCTGAAGAAGGGAGAGAACCTATCAGTTTTAGTATTGAAGATTGAAGGGTGCATTCTAAGAGCCATAAACCTACTTTTGGTTTGGATATCGAGTTCTGTTTTTCAGAAGCTGCCTTTCACTCACAATTTTAGCTCTTAGAAATTATCAAGAAAGGACCAACAACATTAGTTCAAGCAATATTTGGGGCCAGGTCTGTTTAGAAATGTGAGATATCTGACCATAGAGTATGCTTTCCAAATAAATCTTGGCTGCAAGTGTTATGCCTCAGAGACACACAGCACGCATGCCTGCTGTAAAGACTGGATTTGTCCTGATATGTTGTCAAGCAAGCATCTTCTGTCCTGCCATTTCATATCTGACCTTTGCCTAGCAGTGCTTCTAGCTGCCTGTCCTGAGGCACTGATCTCTGCTGAATACAGAACATGTTGATCTGCGTTTGTGCTCTATGGCATTATCAAAGCCTGTGTAAAGGGATGTAAAGGCAGTATTTGTTATGCCACTTCAGCCGTCAAGTACTGCCTGAGCCAAAGCAATCTAGAGGGCTCTGGTCAGAAAGCAGGCAACAACTCTGGCACAAAGACAAACCTTTTCCTTGAGGACCTGTTAGCTGGCATCTGGGAATGATTTAGAGCCCTCCTCAGCCAAAGGCATTCAAACCTACATCTGGAGCTGAAAAAGCTCAGCTGCAACTAAAGAGACTTTCATGTCCTGTGGAGCACATCAGGAGATAAGCACCAAAACCAAGCTGATCAGTAGTGGGTTATACCTAAGATAGAAGTATTCAAAGCAGAAGTCTGGAATTTGCATTCAAGCAGAGAAGGTGAGAGACATAAGAGATTCTTAGTGCTTAATCCCACGCAGAATGGATTTTTTCCACGCGCACCTGGACATGAAGGTGCCTAGAAACAGTTCCCTTAAAGTGAGCTCACTGGGTTTGCTGATGGGCAAACTGTGTTACCAGACTTCCCTCTCTGTGCACTGGGACAATTGAGGTTGCTCACATTTTTAATCAAGCAGCTTCCTGCCATTTAACAGGAGTTTTTGCAAAGCGTCACATTAATTACGTCTTGGTTTTTGCTGGGGGTGAAATCTCTGCAAGTCAACAACCAAGGCTCCATTTCACTGTTTCACAGTAAAACAGTGCTTACAGCTTTATGCCTTCTCCCAGAGCATGTGGGGTAGATGTGGAATCTGTAATGAATGGCAGCACTTACAAGTTAGCTAAGAGGCAGATTGTGCATTTGCACTGCGAAGGACTTGAGCAAGCAGTTCGCAGCCACCCCTCAGTGAGACTGAGCCATCATGGTGCTGGAGCAGGAGCTGCTGTGCTCTGTGCAGTTAAACAGGAGAGTTAGGATTGCCAATGAGTGCAGGCAGTTTGGGAGTACAAAAATGTGTGCATCAGCATCTCTGCAATAGGAAAACAGGTAGAAGCCTCGAGTCTGGAGAAGTTTTACAGGTAGGCAGCATCACTTGCCTTAATGAACACTTAGAGGAGATGAGCTGGAGGGTGACCTGTAAGGGTCTGCAGCTTTTCCAGGTATAAAAAGAGGCTTGGAGGTGGTGTGTGTAATAGCATAATAGTAACCTAAATAGTAACATCACTGTTGATACTTGCTAGTGAGGAAGAAGAAGCCACAGATTTGGATGAGCAGACACCTCCTGACTCCCTGAGGGTAGGTCTTAGTTCATTTAAGTGTTCAGTAGGAACCCATATTAATTGAATGCATCTCCTTTTTTCCTGCGAAGCAGGTGCTGACAGAACATTACAACAAATTTCAGTCTGTTCCTCTTTAAAGTAGTTAATAAGCTTGTGACAAAAGGAGCAGGTCAGCCTCGTGACCATCCCCAGAGGATGAAGTCCAAAGGTGTAGTGTACAAGAGATAGTGTCTCCCTTTTCATCAGAGGTGTCTCTGCTGTTCAGAGGTGGATTCTGACCTTTGTGAAGCCCCAAGGGAGATCTGTTGAGAACTCTGGCACAACAGGTAGGCAGAGGCAGGATTTAATTAAAACTTAGTGGCAGGAAATCTTTGTTAGCTAATGGAATGAAACCAGTGGTGAAGAACAAACAGAAATGGAGATTTTAATAGCTCAGGCTCTCCTCTGAAAAGGAGAGTGATGACATCTTGAAGTCAAGTACTGCATTCTTTATATAGAAAGACATTGGTGCACTGTTCTGAACACAGATGTCAGTACTCGGTTTGCTTCCCAGGCTGTGCCTACACTGGGTAACTTCATTTTGATGGGACCCTGCTAGTTGCTAGCACTAAGCTTGCTGGGTGGTTGATGCCTGAGGGGAAGTCTGTTTAGGCTGTGCTTTACCTGCTGCTGTGGCTGTCAGCATTCCAGCCCATGACCTTCTCCTGACTGACACATTCCATCCTGTGCTCTGGAGAACACACACGAACACCCACTGCTGCACAGAGTTCAGAGGGGACACGTGAATCACTCAAACTTTGTTATTGAAGCCTGTGGTCTTCGCCTTTTGTGTATTTGCTCGTAAATATTTCTGTATAAGCGTGCTCTGTGTGTGTTTGTCTCGCTTCAGTGACAAAATCCAATCTCACTTTATGCTCACGGTGTTGAGAGAGATACATCATTGTGAAAACAAAGCAAAAAGATACAAATGTGCTTGTGTGCTTCCTTTTTGTGAGGAAAACTCTTCCTACTGCATTACCTTAAAATCAGATTTGCAGTCAGGTAATAGGGCAATAAATGTCTTAAGCAGAGCTCAGGGAAACTTCTTAGGTAATTGTTCATAAAACAGTGGATGAGGGAAGGAGGAAATTTCAGGAGATTTTGGGGTTTGATTTCTTTGGTACTTAGGGCTTTTAAGAGATTTCATCTGTATCCCCCTTCCAAGAGTGTGCTATTGACTGACGGTAGATACCCTTCCTCTTGGTGTGCTAGCCCCAGTGAAACCCCTCATCCCCAGCCATTTTACTGCATGGGGAATTTTAGTGCTGAGCTTTGATTGTGAGTTCCAGACTTAGTGGCCAAGTTCTTGTAACTTTCTTCCTGTGCTGTGGCTGCTTTTCTCCCCTGTGTGTGTGTGCAGGCACCTTGCTCAGCTGATGCCGTTTCTTTGTGAAGCCCTGGTGCAGGATCAAGGCAGTAAGGTTGCATCAAAGCAGGAGTTTGTTGGGCTGTACGATGCTTAGAGCAGGTATTGTCTGCATTGAGTGCACCACGTGGATAGTGACAGGAAATCAGAGCTGCTGTGTTCTTTGCGGGACTCTCTGTCTTTTGGAATAAGTCTATTGTGATTTCTAAGTCTTATCTGGCTTCTGTTTGCTTACTTGCAGAGCCATTGAAGAGAGAGGGCTTAAATGTAATTGATATTGCAATGTTCTTGATGGCTTACTAAAGTATGGGTCTCATAACTCAACTGTTATCCCTGTTTACACCATTCTCCCCTTTTAGCAAAGTTGAAGAGAGTGTTTCCTGCTCTGAACAGCTTGGGTGTGAAAAAGGACCTGTAGGGAGTCCTAAACGGGTTCATTTATTGTCTACTATAGAACAATAATGCGAGGACTGCTATGCCTTCAGTATGGGTAAGGAGGAGAGGGGAGGAGATCAGAATGGAAGCCTCTGAGGTGGTGTAATGACTTGGCATGGCATACTGGCATATAAGCATCAATATGTTTTGTAGGGGAATTTGCTTGTATGCAGTGAGCGCGATGCACAGAGATGGGTTTTGCAATTGCTTGGCATACAGCTTCATATGCACAACAGCCTAAAGAAAACACAAAATGCAATTTGTGGATGCACAAAAACCATGTGCTGAGAATGTAATTCCTCAGGAGCAAGTGTCCTGATCATTTGACTCAAATTGTTTCTTAATTGAAGCACAAAACGGCTCCTCTTTAAACTTCAGACTGCTTGAAATCTTGTCTGGTAGGGAATGTATAAACTGCACCTTGGAGGAATGATGTGTCTACTTTTTTTCCTGTTACCCATTGCCATTTGGATTAACAAATAAGGATTTGCCCTCACAGCAGCAGGATCTGATGAAGTTACCAAATTCTCCTAAATTAAAGAGAACTTGATGGTAATACAAATCAGGCGATGTTGCACCACGTCTAAACGTTCATTTGTTAGGCCAAGTGGTAGCTCACCTGTGCACAGCTGAGGAATTCCTTTCTTTCAAGACCTACCATAATTCAGCAGTGTATTTGACTAGGTTTGTGTACATGAGTGGCTTCAGTAGAACCCAGCAATGTTAGCTCTTCATCTGGGGCTGTCTGTCATTGGAGCTTTGTCTTTTTTGGCGTGTGGCGTGGGGCAGGGTAATCGCAAGTAGAAACTCCCTTTGGAGATTCACTGATACACACATTTCACCTCTGATTTTGTTAAATTAAGCATAGGTTTGAGATGCTAAATTCCATTTTTACTTAAACCTGTATCAGGTCTGAGGTGTCTGGAACTTGAGTTTTTCACTCATTTTATTAGAGTTGGAATCAGTCTTAAAATCCCAAAATTGATCCTTAATGTCTGGGGGGCATTTGGCACTAGCCTTTTTGTAACCTTGCCTTTCTGGTCTTAAACAGCAATGTGTTGTGTAGCTAGGTATAAGCATTCTGTGTGTGGATAATATTTAGGCTTAACAGTTGTCTTTGTTCACAGCCTTATCAGGCACAACAGCAGCTCCTGCATGTCCAAAGCTTTTCCCTAAGGAATACCCTCTATGCCTTTCTCGGTCAACCTCCTCTTACCACTGAGGTTCCCAACAAGACAAAAACATTTAGCATGTATTTCTGATTTCTTAGCAGAGAAGTTGATCACTATAATGTTTTTTTTCCTGGCCTTGAATTTTTGAAAAGGCCTGTTTCCTTATGGTTGATTTTACAGGAACTAAGGAAAAGATCAGGGAAAACAATTGCCCCAGAGTAGTTGGTGCATTACATTAACTTCCTGGGTTGTTTCCCTAATTCTGCTGTGTTTTTCAGTGTTTAGTAGGTGAAAGTCAAAAGAATCTTGGTCCTTTTTGTTCCTAAAAGTTCAGGATTTAGTGCAGTTAGAAATTGTATCATGACTCTTCCATAGTGGGACATGAAGCAGGCTCCACATCTGTGTGGGCATGACCACACTGGGACTTAGGGCCCTGTGCTGCTGAGTGATGCTAATCCTCCTGTCCACGCTATTTCTGGCCCATAAAACTTCAGCTTACTTTTCCCACATTTTAGACAAACAATTAAGGAACACTTCTTTCTTCTCATTGCTGCATTTCTGCTTGAAGTATCCAGCAGGGCAAAAGCACAGGGAATTTGGTTCATTCCCAAGGGGGGGCGGAATCAGTGGAATCCCAGTCTGTGCTCACACCTGCTAGTGAAGGGGGGCAGATGCTTGAGGATGCAAAAAATGCACTTGGAAGAATTTCTGAGAAATATTTGCTGCTTTAGATAGTCTTTTGGACAGGCCTGTATACATTCGCTGCAGGAAAATACTGTAGTTATCTCCACTCTCCCATTGGTAGTATTTGCTTTGAAAGGTACAATCTGGCCTTGCTTTGCTCACATATGCACATTATTTCTAGTTTAAAAGTCTGCAGTAAAAGCACAGGGTAGGATTCATCTGCCTACAACTGAGTTTCCTTTACAGTCAGTGGAGATCAGATCAGGACAGTCAATAGATACTGGAGTGTAATTCCTAGTATCTTAAAGCAGCACTTAAACAGGTCAGATAAACCATGCTCAAGAGGCTTATTTCTCTCCACTGATTTTAGAGGGAGAGTTGGATGCTGTGTTACAGGCACTGAGGTTTGGTGATGTGTATCCTATCCAATAGAGGGTGGTTTCTGCAGTGTGGTGCCCTCACCCACGAGGCTACAGCTCTGCCCTTGGCAGGGCTGGACTCTTCTCTAAGCCCTGGTTTCTGAGCTCATCCATATGAATGGGGGTCCCAAATATTTTAGGATAACGTAGCTGTGCTACAAGGGTATGCAGAAATAAAGACATCTGAATATACATAATGAACAGGAAGGGAACTGAGGTGCTCCAGGGCCTTTTGCTGTAAAACTAGAGCAAGGCAGCACTGTTTTGAGCAGGGCTTGGTTTATGTGACCTCCGGAGGCCTCTTCCAGTCTAGTTTATTCTGTGATTCTTCTCCCAAAAAAACTTTCTACTGCATGATTATTTAGTGCCAGATCTGGAAGAGGTCTGTGTTTAGACAGCTATCCAAACCACAAGCACAGCTTGCAGTCCCAGGTGTGAATCCCATCATGTTTTCTGACCTACTGCTGGGGCCAGATGAAGAGATCTGATGGGCTTTTATGACCTGAGATGAGGCTGGATCTTTGTAGATACCCAGAGCTTTGCAGTGCAAAATTAATCCCCACCCTCCTAAAGGATAAATACGTAAATTATAGTAGAAGGAGATGTTTTTCTGTTCTACTAGGAACATTTTTATGAGACTTGGCATGAGTATCATGGGAGTCTGAGCTAAAGATGGTGAACATATGGGAAAGCCCAGGAGGAAGCATACAGTTTTAGCTTTCAAACCTTGCTCTTGGATTGTTACACTGACATAATGAAAGGACATTAAATGAGCTGAGGTTATTAAACCCTAAAGGTTGCTGAGTCCTATTGGGGATCACATTAAAAATGTAATTAAACCAAGTCCAGATACTTTAATTTCTAGCTGGAGAATTTATGCAACATAAGCTGATTCTTTTTCCCGTTCTGAACTTTATTGAAAATGGTGTTAATTTGCTTATTTCTTTTTAGTGGTAACTGAATAGACATTGGTTAGGCCCACTTGGCTGTAGTAAAACAGTTAAGTACCAATATCAAAGTCATGGTTCAAATCAGATCGAGTGTCTGGGAAGATGGATGGTTGTGCACTGTTACTAAAATCTCAGTCTCCTCAGTCTGCAAACATATCCTCTAAGGCTTTGGCTGTGTACTGTTCCAGATGGTTCATTGCTGGTGTAATGCTCTGCATTATGGTGTGAGAGGGAACAATAGCTTAAACTGTTGATTACACTTATTAATATGGGATTACAGTTATTAATATGGGATTGCGTTACAATGAACTTGTAACATTTTTAGCTGGAAACAAACTTTGATTTTAATTCTTTAATTCTAAGGGCATGAGCTATCCTATTAAGAAAAAAACGTAACTGGTCACCCTGAAATCCCAAAGGTTTGTGGATTTAACTTAACATCTAATGTCAAACCTGGTTATTGTAGTGGTCCCTTTTTCTACTTTCATCTGACCATCTTGGCTGCTGTTCTCTGACATCTTGGCCTACAACAGCTTTTCCTTGGGTGTGTGGAAGGGATTCCACTCACTGTGGTGCTGCAGTTAGCAGGCCTGTGCTGGAAAGTTAAATATTGAAACTACTTGGGCTAAAACAATAAATTTCACACACACACACAACTCCAACTTATTTCTTGGGCTGTTTCAGTGACCTGTTTGTGGCTCCACACAAACCAGCACATTTCTGTGCAAAGCATGATCTGAGTGCATCCTGTGGCTTCTGTGGAGTGAGGGATTCTTCCCCCTGGTGATACCACCCTTATTCATGCAAAATACATGAAAATCAGTCAAGAGAGCAAGGGAATAACAGTCTGCCCTGGTGACCTGTGCATGCACTGGCTGAGTTCCCCTGACCCAGGACAGTCAGGCACTGGTGTGGCTGGGAACTAAGAAAGATGCGAGACAAAAACCCCAAGGCTGGGAGAGACACTTGAACACAGACTCCCACACTTGGGTGGTTGCTTTGGCTATTGGAGAAAACGGAATGGTGCTATGGAAACAGTCAAGTTTTAGATTTAGAAATAATTCTGGGAAACCTGAAGCAGCTCTTTAGGAAACCTCACTACTGGCTCTGAATCTTTTGCCTGCTACACCTGTGAACCAGGCTTTATAGAGTGTAGGCAGGCTGGGGTAAAAGCTGGTTTAGGGACTGAATGCGGGGAGAATAGTTTGTGTGCAGGAAGAGGATGATGTGAACCTTTCTGTTTTGCTACTGTGGTAGGGGTGCATCATCTTGGGCTGTGAAGGGGTGAGCCACTGAGGTGAGGGACTGTGTCAGATTAGGGAAAAAGCCAATTTGGGTTTCTTTTCTCCCTTTATCAGTGATCAGAAAAATACCTAGACAAGAGTGGGAAGCATCTGGTTATGTGTGACAGCAGCCTTGATATGCAGAACAGCCTGGAGAAACTGGCTCAGCAGCAAATCTGTGTGTAGGAGTCAGCCAATGGTGCCACATTAGTTAATGAGGTGAGGAAAGAAATGGAAATGCTTGTTCTCCAAGTTTATTCTCTATGGAAAATTTATCTGGAAAAGCTTCTAAGTGGATTTAATGGGGATCTCCACACTCCCAAAAAGAGTTTTTGTACACATGGTTCCAAAACCAGAGTAGGGCAAGTGGTAACAGGTTTTCCCTGTTGGTTGTTTCAGGTTGTACTTATTTCTTAATGAATGACAGTCCCATGGGTTTGAAGGCAATATCTGAGCCAGTTATTCTCTTGTCCTCACTGGGGCTGCTTCTTGCAGGAACGTTTCCTGAGGAAGAGCTGATGAAGAAATAGGGAATGAGGAACCTGATTAACCCATAAGAGCAGCTCTGGTAGTTCTGTCTTGAAAACCTGCATGTTAGCTCAGGCTGATGTATGAATTTATTCCATGTTCACAAAGCTCCCATGCTGCTGGCAGCATGATGAGTACTTCAAAAGGGAGGTGGGTGGTGAGGGAAGACAAGACTAAGCATCATCATCAGCATCATGTAAAATATATCCATCTGAAAGGGAGAAAGAGATAAAGCGAACTGTGGGCAAGGGGAACTATTTTGTATGAGGTCAGAACTAAGGGGAGAACAGGTCATGAATGCTAGAGGTCATGTTTGAAAGGTACTTGGGTGGATTTCCTGTGCAGTGAGGAGAGGCAGCAGCTCCTTGTGGCTCTGCTGTTAAAGCTGGGTTTGGAACTACCACTTCTTGCATACGAAAGATGCAGCAGATCCACCCCCCCCCAGTGCTGGCTCAGCACAGAACTGGGATCTGTGGGAGTGCAGGAATAAATCTATTGATTGGCTCATGAGCTAAAATGAAGGGGAAGCGGGTCACTATGGAAGTCAGTGCCCCGTGGTGGCTGAGGGCTTTGCTCAAGTGATCCCAGCAATTGTGTGCTGGTTTGGGCACTGCTGGGACTGTTCTTTCTGGAGTTTGGCGCCGTGGGCTGTGGGAAGCATGGCCCTTGCAGACAGATGTCAGCTCTTGCTCTTCTGGACAGGGAGGGAAAGCAGAAGCTGCTCCCATTGGTGGTGAGAAAGAAAGAGGAAAAAGAAAGCCTTATTTTATAACAGGAGTAAAGCAGGGGCTAAGGTTGGCGCTGAGATGCAAATAACTGAGTTTAGGAGACTGGAACATCCAGAGCAAAGCACTCAAAGTGCAAGGAGTCCTGAAGCAGTCGAATGCAAAACAGACCTCAATAGCCAAAAGCCTGGAAATACACAGCTGGGAAACTTCTGAACCTATGGCTTCGAGTAGCAGCTGTAAGGAGTAAGAAAAGAAAGCAAAACATTCCTGATCTGGCCTAAAATCCTCCAAAACAAAAGCCCTTCAGGTCTCAGGTGTTGGTGAAAATTAGCGGCACCCTAAATGTTGTTACAGAGCATTCTGGTGTCATTACACCCTTCAAAGAGGGAAACAATTTGTGTGGCTTCATAATGCATTTCCATGCATCACATTTTACTTACATATCTTTTCATTTTAAACTTCAATTGGAATTTCTTTACCTTTATGATTCTCTTTAGAGGGATTATGACAATATTCCTATAATGTTGAAGCCTTCACTGCACTGCTGTAATTCCTGACTAATACAGGTTGATCCCAGATACAGACTGGAAGAGAGCTAGTGCTGGAGTTTGAATGCACTTCAAATTGGGTGTGTATTTACAGAATGGAGGGAAGGTGCCCTTGTGTTTTCTGACAACTGGAGAGGAAAATGCTGGATAAACTGGAAATATCCTTCAGTCAGTCCTATTTCTTCCCACTGTCACACACAGCACTGAGCTCAAGGGAGAGCTCCAGGGACTGGAACCGATTTAGTGGAGTAAACAGGTTCCCTGATATTAGAGCTTGTTTTCCTCAGCTTTGCAGAACGGAACTTTCGTGCCCTGCTGTTGATGGTGGTTTAAAACCTCTCACTTAAGCATTTAAACATCTTTAATGTTAATTAACAACCATAATTAACATGATAGACCTAAACCACAGAAGAATTCCCAGCTCTTGGAACAAAAAATAGTCTCCCACCCCATAAACTTTTAGGATAGTTTCAGTTTTCCACGTTGTAGTAATTGTATCTCCTGAGGTATTTGTGACCTTAGCTTTCTTGGTAGTTCTTTTTTTTTTGGCTAGGTACCTGTGGGAGCAGCAGACCTTAGTGGCTGCAAATACTGGGTTGAAATTTGAATTAGTCACCTTTTCTATTCTTTCGTTGTCTAAACTAGCATAGATTAGGTGCATGGCTGAGAATTTCCAAGTGGGGCAAAGATCCATGTGAGGATCACCCATCCTCTTCAACCAGAGCTGCCTTCAGACCCCAGGAGCTCTGGAACAGCTTCAGCAATGCTTGGCGGTGATCTGGAGGGCAGGGGAAAGAAGGAAATCAAAGCTGTACACCTGTAATGAAATGGGCAGCTTCCCTGCTGTCTGTGCACGTAGTCATAGTTTGTGTGGTTTGGTGATACCTCTCCCACCCTCACCAAAGGTTTTGCTGTCTGAAGCTCTAGCCAGAGCACTGCTATGACACCAGACATCACTGAAGGGTTAACAGGTTGGTCTCATTTGACAGCAAACTCCACGGTCACCTCAGTGTCACTGGTGCCATGTCCCAGACACATCCTGGTAGGGTTCTCCACAGAAGAAAAAATGACAGTTCTGACAAAGGCCACAAACTGGGAATTACCAAAGCAGCATGAATGGGAGTGTGTTCACTGAAGAAAGGAGAAGTTTCCTTCTGGGACAGAAATGAAAGGAATCTGTCTTGTAAATGCTACATGCTGGGGAGAAGTGGAGAGTAACTCTCTGCAGGCTTGGCTGAATGCTGAGGTTGGCATAAGGCAAGCTGGGTAATGAATTGTCTAAACCATTGTATAGGCAGACCCTGATTATTTTTGTAACTACAGTTTAATCAGTGCCATTGATAAAACTCCCATTTTTATTTTTTTTTTCTGACGTCTCCGGAGGTTTGCTGGATGGTTATTGCAAATATTCCACACTGTGTCATCTAAGTGTTTGGTTTTAAATCTATTCTGTTTTCTTACAGCTGTGCACTAGCATCTAGAGAGTGGGTTGTTGTACTGGTTCCCTTTTTACCTTGCTATCTATTTGCCTAGCAGTATATCAATTAGTCAGTGATAATAGTGGATTCAGCATTATTTTTGAGAGTGTTTCTAAGAGCGATCGGCTCTTTGGAACCAGCATAAGTGGTCAAAAGAGTTTTCCTGTTGTGTGGATACAGGAACATGACAGCACGTACAAAAAGACAACACATAAATCAACATCAGAATGTGAATTTGCTGAACAGGTTGTTATAGGCTCCTTAGGTTATGTTTCCTCATGTTTCCTTAGGGTGGAGACCCAGGGAAAGCATTCAAAATGGAGAACTTGATATAAAAAGAGAATGGCTTAGAGGAGCCATGCACGGAGCTTTAATACTTACAGCTTTGCTAGGGAAGGGGAAAAAAATCCACTGGCTCTTTCTAAATGAGTTCTAGTGGTGACCCATATGATCTGCCCTCTTCTTTCACACACACACACGGGATCTCTCACTGTATAGAGTGCTAAGTTTGCATGCTTTAATTTAAAATCCTGCTTAAATAGAGTTTAACTGGAACCTCAACTCTCTTGACATTAGACATGATTATTAGGCAAAGCAAGTACTGTCTTTTATTAAACTAACTTGCAGAGCTGGAAAAAGTAGGCAAGCTCCTGGGCATAGAAAGATCTGTCTGCCTTTTCCACCTCTTCTAATCAGTCTAAGTCAACCCCCAAAACCTATTTTCTCTTTCTGCTCAATCCTTGTCTTGCTTATGTCCTCAAATGACCACAACTTCATCAGCACTGAAGTATGTGCTATTATTAACTATAACTTGTACAGTAGTGCTATACAAGCAGAAAAAGAGAGGTGTGGGTCCTGCTGGGTGAGGCTGCAGTCTAACTGGAAACCAGATTCCACCTTGAAGCGTAACAGGCCTAAGAGGAGGGAGGACGAGGGAGAGATTACTGAAGGGTGTGTTTGCATAGACCAGCTCTTCTTACAGCGCCTGCTCCTTGAAATGAGTGCACCTCAGAAGTTGCCAGCAACCTCTCCTCCTTCTTGCTGGCAGTTATTTAAGGGTTGGATGCTAAAAGAGGCAGTTTTGAAGGATGAGTTGAGGGGTACGGCTGGAACTGGTGTAACTGAAGAGGTTACACGTTAAAGTCCAGTAGATGTGGGCTTCCAGTGATGAGCTGGCCTCTCTGTCTTGTCACAGACCTCTGGTGTGGTATCTGAATGATGCAGATATCCCATGGCAGTTGGAAAGCCATAACAAGCAGAATTTGCTGTGGAAAATTAGTCTGGATTGCAAGAATGATTTATTCACCTGCATTGTTCTGAGACCATGTTTTCGAGACTCAAAGAGAAATGGGGCTGATTAATTTCAATGAATAGGGGTCTAGTATGTGCCATGTAGCATGAGACGCGGGGAAAAAGGGATTAAGTCTCTCAAAAGCCAAAGTTATATCCTCTCTACTGCCCCATACTATCCACCATCACCTCCCAATTAAGCTTGGTAGGACCTCCTGCAAGGATGGGATGTGTAGTGCTTGGCCCCAGAAGTAGGTCTGGGTCTAAGTAGACAGTGATTTATATCAGGGTGCAAACCATGTGCAACCTATTTATATGAAATATTAATATTTCCAAGAAGAATTTTATCATGGGAGGATTTCCCAGCAGTTTAGGGAGCAGCCTTCATTTTTCATACTCTGATTTAACTGGGTCTGTTCAGGAAATGAATAATTGCTACACAGTCATGATTTTTGCTTTCTCTTAGAATTACAGGTTTAGCTGTTGCCTGCAAGGTTCTAACCTGAATCTGATTAAACAGGAACAAGGTAGGTGCTGCCTTGGACTATAGGATTAACTGTGAAGGAGACTTGATCTGAGTCAGCAAAAAGTCCTCTTGAGCAATGACAGATTCAGACCCTGTGGCTCCAGTAGTGCTCTGCTGACTAGTCGTCCTTAAGGCTGTAAGCAGCAGCACCAGTGAATCCTGCTGCAACGGATGTGCAGTCACTGCCCCAAGGCTATTGATTGCTGGAGCATGTGTTCACTCCCCAGGCCCAAAGGCTTCCAGTTTTCGCTTAGGGATGGAGGGTTGAGGAAAGCTTCTTACCTGCTAATTGTAATCTACAGCCCTGTTTACCTGATAGTTTCAGAAGGCCCTGAGGCTGAGCTCAGGTTGTACTGCCTGGGAATGATCCAGCCCACACCTGCTTGTTGTTTAACTTTTCCCAATTAAAAAAGCCAAGCAAACCAGAGCAGCAGGAAATATTCAGGTTTCCCAGTAATTATAACGTTTGCTTGTTACAAATATTTCTAGTGGTATCCATAACAGTAACAGCAGATCTTCCCTTCACCTTCTCAACCCTCTGCTGTAAGCTGTACACTTCAATCTAAGACAGGTATTGATTTTTGGGGGGAAGGTTATCCTGATCATGTGTTTTTTTTCCATTGTCTCTTTATTTGTTTTAAGGGATCCTTTTCTGCCAATCATCTCTTGCTAGTGCAGCATTGCAGGATGCATCACAACTCCCACCAGCCACAAAAATGCTGTAGTTTAGTTTGGGCTTCCCAAGCTTACCTGTGTTACTCAAGGAGCTCTAAACCACAAGGCTGAGCTGGGCAGAGAGCAGCCCAGATGGATCTACCATGTATTGTTTTAAAATGTGAAGCCTATCCTACTTTTCAGCATAATAGCTCATTTTTCATGTTTGAAGTGTTTTCAGACTGCTTTTAGTCCCAGGAAAAGAGGTACTATGCAAGTTACATCTGAGGTTGAGGAACTTGCTCCAGGTCACTGCAGGAGTTGGTATCAGGGCTGAAACCTGGGTTTTGTTATTCCTGTCAAAGCTTTTGAAGACTTGTGCTGTACCTTTAATTCCCACTCAATACTGTTATGGGCCCCCAAGTAAAGCCAGCTAAAGCCTGTATCTGTATTTTTATTATGGAGCAATGTCTCTATTTTGTTGCTCCTCTTTCACTGCACCAACACTAATGCAAGCTTTAGTGCTGCGGCGGTGAGAGTGCGCAGCATTTGTGAGCGTTTCTCACAGTGACATCTCCACACCAATGATAATCCAACAGTTCTGTGTTATCTGATAGTGATGAAATGTGCAGAATCAAAGGTACGAGGATAATTGGGACTCTTGCTAATCATTCTGTGTGGGTTTTTTTTCCCCTTCTCAATGAAATGACTCGCATGGATTAATTACTACCTGCTATAAATAAGCCCCGCAAATGCGGTCTGCGGGCAGAGGCAAGGGGTGGCTGTCGGTTAATACATCTCAGCTCTCCACGCACCTGTTCACCCGATGCTGTTGCCATGGGAGCAGCGCTTGATAAGAGAAGCTCTGCTTAATGAGCATGGATCGAGGTCTATATCAATCAGAATAATTTGGAGGAGTGCAGAGAGCCCAAAGGAGAAAGCAAAGCCACTTGTCTCTGTAGGGAAGGTGTTAGACCTCCGCTGCGTGGTAAATGGCGAGGCAGGGACTGCAAGAATTCAGCCCAATGAGCAAATCTGAGGGAACCAAATTATACAAAAGAGAGAAAACTTTGTCCCCTTGGTTTTCATTAGGAAGAGCTGTTAGATGGGGCTTTGAAAAATGAAGGAAGGAGAAAAATAATGCTTGTGTAATTAACTTGGAGGCTTGGTCCCAAACTGAGAGTTGTCATAGGCTGCACTAGTGCCATCCGCCTGGGAGTCTGGCAGTGATGCATGGCACTGCTGGCAGTGCACAGCCATTCCCTTTGGGCTGCCTTCTGACTATATCAGGTTAACAAAAAATTAGTTCTCTGAAATAGGTGAGGGAAGGATTGTAACTTGTGTATTCCCAAACTCCTGTTTCGTAAGCCCTTGTGTCTAGCAGTCATTGCTTTTTGACTAAACGTGCAAGGCATGTGTCAGCATTAGAGACGCAGTTATCCAGCCAGTGCATCCTCCTAATCACAGCTCAGTAGATTAAGGATAGAACAGCAGCTATAACTTAAATTTTCATTCCTCCTTGTCAGCTGGTGTCAGAAATATCACTTTAAAGAAAAGGGTTTAACGGTTTTCTACAATGCTTGAAATGTAAAAGCTGTTTTTATAAGAGTTGGATGAGGACTGTGTGTGTCCATGTACAAATGACTGAGTGAACCTTCTGCTGATATTGTCTTGGCTATGAGTCTCAGCTGGATGTGATACAATAGTAGTGGAGCGATGCAGTACAGAAACTGTCTTCGACTGTAGCTGTATGTGAAGCAGTAACTTTAATTCTTTAGGATCCAGTTTAAATATAAGTGTCAGTGTAGTGTTATATTCCTGTGGTGCTAATAAACATTGATAATATCAGCCATCAAAACAGCTCAAAAGGAAAAGGTGATGAAAACTTGAAAATCTGTTCTTTTTTGGCATTATAATGATGGCAAACAGTTTCAAATGCCATGCATAGTAGAGGCCATCCAACTAAACGACTTCTGCTGAAATAGAAACATGATAGGGTATAGCATATGTATTGGATTTTGAAGATGCAGTTACTGAAATCAGTCTAGGTTTGAAGAATCCATAGATCTTATAAATAGACAAGTTTATAGTTCTTTGATACTGGAATGTTCTATGCTACTTCATTTAACTTACATATGGAGTTAAGTAACTCATGGTAATCTTCTGTATTGGACAGATTGTGAGGGGGGGAAGGAATTAAAATCGCAAATGGCTTTAGTTAATTTCAATGGTATTTTAGTCCATGTACTGAAATACCCCTGGGGTTTTATTAATGTAGAAGCTTGCTGCACTGCTGAGAGCTGCACTAGATTATGGACTGGAGATAACTCCTGTGCTACATATAAGCAACACAGCTAGACAAGAAAGCGATCTTTTGTGCTGGATGGGGAGGCTTCCACCTGTGCTGTATGTGCTGTCAGACAGAGGGAGGGCACTTGAGGAACACAAGCTCAGATGTGGATGCAGCGTTTACAGAACGGGGAAAAGACACCCCTCAGAGCTGCTTCTGCAGAAGGACAGGGTAGAGGTGAGCCATGGGCTCTGTGAGCATCCTCACTGCTGGGTTTTGGAGCTGTGCTGTCGCTGCCTCTCTTCTTTACTCCCTTGAGATCCTTCCTGCATGGCATTGACAGTTGAAGCAGTGAGTGCTCTCTCCCGAAATGGGTGGCTGCAGTTTGGAATGCCTTCACCCTAAGGAGGAACTTCAGAAAGGAGAGCCACGGATGCAGCCTTTCATAGCTGTACTCAGTCCAGCCTGTCCAGCATCAAGCCAGAACTGGGTGCCACTGCTGCTGCCCTGGGCAGGCTTACCATAACAACTGAAGGGATGTGATAGCTTTCAGTGGAAAGTGCTTGAGGAGTTTAACTGCTTCTGGGGAAAGATTGTGATTGAGTCAGGTCTTCTGGGTTGTAACTTTGCAGGGAGGCACCCACATTCAGCAGGAAATCCTGCTTTTTAGAGCAAATCTAGCTTTAACTGACTATTTCAAGTTAAACATTTTAGCTCTGAGAGTAATGATCCAGCCTAAGTGCTTCCATAAATTCAATTCATTAAAATAGTATTTCCTCTGGCCCCAAAAGTGCCAGATCTCATAAACTCCCCATCTGAAGTTGTTAGATAAGTTTTATTGTTTCTTCAAGACAAAAATGTTGCCTCAATACTAGGAATGTGTTTGGTGCAATTTAGTCAGTTTTAGAAGTGTGTTCTCGTTGGAATTATTCATTGGTTTGCTTTTCTACAAAGGGGAGGAGAACAAGGTCCTTAGCTCTAGTGCTGCAATTCTGTTCATATTTAGAAACAAAAGGTATTAGAAAGAAAAGGGAAAAGAAATTTAGAGTAGCTATTTATAGAATTTAATAATATTTATAAGAGGTATATAATATTTCTAGGTATATAATATTTATAACAGCTATAAAATATTTAGAAAGAAAAGGGAAAAGTTAGTCAGAATAACTTAAACAGTGTGGGGATGAGTCTGGAAGGTAATCTTTGTGCTACATTGAGATTGAAGGATGACATAGACAAGCACTTAGAGACATTTCTTAGCCTATGCCCAATGAGTCTATGACCTAGCAAAACAGCAGGAGAGATTTTTCTGTTCCTCTGCTTTCATTTTTAACACTTCTTTCAAAAATAAAAAGCTCTCCGTTTCGGCCTGTCTATTAAAAACAGAGTGAAAAATGCATATATATCTTCCTTAAATATATTACTGTCTATTTACATATGCACCGATTATTCATCCTCTTCTCTCAGATATGTAGAAAGTCTCCTGGTAGAAAACCTCAAACAACTGGAAGGAAACAAAGATTATTTTTAAGCAGATGTTTTTAGCGTTCATGAAGGTGGTTGGATTGTGACAGCAGGAAAAAAATACTGTAGGTTTGAATTACTTAACATGGATAAAGCCCTTAGCTTGGGCAGCTTCCTTCGCTGCTGCATTACTGGTACTTTAATGGTAATTGCTGGAGTATCATCCCTTACAGAGATGAAATAAGAGTTTGCTTCTCCCACCCATCTTTTCATCTTGTGAGGGAAGGAGGGAGTGAGAAGAGATGTGTATGTCTGTTGCCCAAAATGCTGATAACCACACTCAGTGGGCACGTCTGGCATAGGGAACTTGGAGGTCTTTGGAGAGCAAAGGGATGCAGAATTTCTGTATCTGAGTGAGACTGGGTTTGAAATGTCACATACCCTGCTAGGACTCCATTAATCCATTTTGGGATGCTGGTGTTGGGCATCGACAGCAATGCACTGAAAAGAAAAGACACAATTATTGATGACGCAAGAAAAACGCAGCATCCTAAACCTTCCCTTTGAAACTCAGGGCATCTTTAAAGATTTTCAGACAGCAGCGGCTGCTTATGTTGCTTAACTGTCTTCTGCCACTGACACAGCAGCACCTTGCTTTTTATAGTTAACAAGGCAGATTCCTCTTTCTATCCATTCAGCTGCCCATGGAAGTTATTTACAGCCTCAGCAGAAAGATCAAACAATGCTGTGATATCTGGCCCTTATCCAGGTTGCCAGGTCTGCAAGACAAATGTCGCTTCTGGCTCCCAGCACCCTGTGTGCTGTGCATTTTGATGCAGGCTTTTATTACCTGGCAGGTGGCTTGGGAGTCATGGGTGGAAAAAAGGACTGAGATCAGTGATGGAGAATGACCAGGTCATGGCAGATGGGGGCCAGCAAGCAGCAGTTGTGGACGTTGCCTCTTTACATGACTTCTGTGTGGGGCCACCTTGGTTTCTGGCAAGCATTATGCTGTGTTGAGTGCCTAATTACAGTTGCTGCTGCAGCCAGCTCAAATAAGAGGGCTTTGAACAGGGATCGTGAACAACTGCATTTGGTTCTGATTGTTGGCGTTGCTACTGTCTTTCAGTCTTGCACTGGTCTGTGCTGGCCCAGGTCCCCTAGAGCACAGGCTCTGTTGGGGCATAGGGTTAGGAGAGGCCCCAGGAGATCCTCTAGACCCACCTGAGATCGACTTTAGGCTTTTTATTCCTGAGATGGTCTTATCCTGCCTGTTCTGAAAAACCTCCAGTGTCACCTTTGTTTAATGTGATACTTCTCTGTATCAACTGGTGCTGCACTGTTTTATCTGCAGACACTTTAATGTAGGATTTGCTTTTCCAGCTCAAAAAGGCAAGTGGTTAAGACTTCCGGCAAAGAATATGGGCTGCTATTATGCTTTCATCCTGCTGTGCTCCTTCCAGGATCAGAGAAGTCCTGCTTTCCACACCACCTGCAGATATCATTGTTTGCTTCCAATGGTGTACTAAAAGCTGAGGAAGCTTTAAAAAACCCAACCAACCAACCCAAAAAAACCCTCGCAGTTTTTGCTCTGATTGCACAAGCAGGGCTATGATAGGGAAGGGCCTCGTCAGAGTTTCAAGCAGAACTCAGCAGTAGATTTAGCAACCTGTTCATTTTAGCTTGGCTTGTGTCTCCTTGGAATTAGATGAGTAGCAGATTCTGCAGTTTTCTTCCAGCACAAGCCAGGAAGATGTCTGTAAGCACTTTCTGCATTATAGTCTCTATTTATATCTGTAATTAAAGAAATAAGTAGCACAGTTATCTTTCTAATTTCATAATTATCTCTTTGAAATAATAGCCCTGTTCCAGGTGTTTTCTAAAATAAAACAGCCAGGGAAATTAGTTTCAATTAGAAAGGAAAAAATACAAACTGAAGAGGAGTTAACAAAAACCCCAACAAACCAAAACAAACCTAAAACCACAGGCACAAAACCCTCCTGACCAACCCCAACCTGCTTTTCTTTTGGAGGGTACTTGATTCAGGTAATTAAATCTGTGCAGTGTGAATGAGCCATTGGCTTCAGTGCCCTTTATCAGATGACATTTAGAGCAGTTAATCTGCTGAATTCTGAGGCTTCCCAGCAGCTTAAAACACATCTGGAGGCAAAAAAACCCCAGTGCATTCTTAATGGGAATGTGTAATCTTTTGTTATGTGGCACAGATGCTCTAGGCTTTCTCACTTGGAAAATTGAGTAATGTTGAGAAACCTGAGCTGTATACATGTAAATTCATAAGTAATCACAAGTTTATGGCGTGTGCATGTTGGAAGTCAGAAGAAAGATAAGTTTTTCATCCAAAAGAAAATGAGAAAACCCAGGAAGGAGCACTCTTATCTCAACCACTGCTTTCTCTTCTTCCTCCGTAATCTTTCTTCCAGTACCTTTTGTATTGTCTGTGACCACTGCAAATCCTATTTTCTTCCTAAGACAGGGTTGCAGGGGGAAAGTGTTTGATGTGGGATATGTGGAAAGGAGCCCTGAGAGCTGCCAGGGCTGGTGCCTTTTGGGAGGAAGTCGTGCTTGTTAAAGCCCAAAGTCTAAAGTTGTATTCTGCAGCAGCACCTCTTCTCCAGCTTAAGGCAACCCCAAAGAATGCTCACTGGAACATTGCTCACAAGAATAAATATGGCGTGAGAGCCAATCATTAAGGTCACAACTCTCTTATGGAGTTGTTAAAAGTGTGTGTGTTGCTATTGCTCTTGCAAGGTTGCTGTTCCTGTCAGGAATTACACCAGCAGGGTATGGTAGCACCCAGCACCTTGCAGGCCCTATTGAGTTATTTAAGTTCGCAAAGTACCAATGTTGTTTCTCCCCCAGGGCTTTAATTCATTCACACAGCCCTGCTGGGATGTGGAGGGTCCTTGATGAAGTCTCAGGTTTAACCAGAGGCTTGGTATAAGCGAAGGGCTCAAAGACTGCACCTTTGAATCTGTGACTAGCTGAAGAAAGGCTTTTCTGGTGGGATCCCTGAAGCCCTTGGCTTTGTCTTGGGTAAGAGTTAAAGTTGTCTCAACCAGTGTATGGTGGTGCTATAATAGAGGGTGAAAACGAACACGAAAGTTCATGTTATAGAGGTAAAACACAGCCTTGGGGGGGATACTCAGTATCTGAAAGTACTTCTAGGCTTAGAGAGAGCTTATCAGATCTGCCTGTTATTCTGGCCATGTGCTATTCCATTGCAGGCTAGGGTCTGGTGCACATCACCTCATCCTGTCACCCACATCACCTGAACTGGAAGACTCTGCAGTTGCAACAATTCTTTTATATTAAGCATTAGTCCTTTCACTGATAACATGGGACTACAAACACGGCAAAGAGGTCCTGAGTGGGCATTGGGAAGGGATGGAATGAAAAATGGCATGATTCATTCATAGAAAGGGCGTATTTCAAACTGCTGAGTGGAATTACAGCTTGGAAGAATGAAAACTGGGCATTCAGGATCTGTTTTAAATTAGTGCTTCAGAAAGCATTTACCTTCTAGGGAAAATAGTCTTGGAACATTGTGAAAATAGAAGTGAATTTGCCTTGGATGTGTTTTTCATGATTGTTCTCTCTTTGTGTTAATAACTGAGGCTACTGCTGCTTATGGCCTTGATCCCTTGCAGCCGGTCTTGTTCGCTCTCCTTGATCCTGCAGTGAAGTCATAATAATGCATTTTTGGTGATATTAGGATTATTTCCATGGCAACAGACTGATGTCCAAAGTATGGGATCACAACTTTAGTGTGGGATCAAGCAAGAGGAAATAAAGTCCTTATTGAAATACACTTTGTCAATAAGAAGAAGAGGAACTCATAAAAGATCCATTTATTTTATGATGTATTTCCTCCTGCAGCTAAGCACAAGTGCAAATGAAAAGTATTTCTTTTAAGGAGCTGTTTGCTTTTTACTTGTTTATGTTGATCAGTAAAATGCTGCTTTGAGAGGAAACATGAACTGAAGAACTGCAGCTATAACATATACAAAATACCCCTCAAAATCCTGGTGGAAAATATTCCTTTGAAACAAAGGTCTGCTTTCTAATATCAGTAGGCCTCTATGAAGCAATGACCGTGACAGGTTGCTTGGCAGACCTTCCCTGTGAAAGATTACCTTTATGATTTATTTGTAGGCCCCTTAGGAACTTCCTGGTCTACCTCAGCTGTAGCTCTGCCCCATTAGGCTCCCCTAGTCATGTTATTTCCCTCCTGCAACATCCCTAGCAATTGCTCTGCCTCCAGTCAGCCACAGCAGGAGAAGAGAAAACACTGCCCCAGAGACCTGTTCTGCACCCTCTTGCGTGTGCTTAGCAGAGAAAACAACCTCCTGCCCCGCTTTGGAATACCTACCCTGAACCCAGTAGGTATTTCGGAGGGCATCATAAAAGCCAGACAATATTAAAAGAAGCCCATCTGCTACTGGCAGTCCAAAGGCATCAAACTTAGCAAATTAAATCTCTGCCAGGGTTACTTAGCTTCGTGTTCCCCTTCCCTAGAACCTGGGCTAGTTTGGAGAGGACACTGCACAAACACTTTCTAGGTATTTCCAAATAGGAGCAAGAAAGAGGTGGAAGAATATTCTGGTTTAGTAGTCCAATACTCCAAAAGATGCCCTTGATGCCAAGAGGTTGGCTGATTTGTCTTCTGTCACGAAGTGTTTCAGAGAGAGACTCTTTCTGTATATGAAGCTATTTTCAGCCCTACTTCTTCCAGGACCTTGCTCTGACCAGTTGTCACCCCAGCAGGGAAATTCCAAGTTAACTGTACTCCTGTGAAGTACATGCAGGGGAGATGCAGGTATGGCTGGCCAGCCTGTGGCTGAGATGAGGGGTGGTGAGGTGAGGATGGCTGAGTTTGGAGCATGAGTCCCAAACTGTCCCGTGTTACCAGCTTCTGAGGAGCCATCCTGAGCCAACCTTTGTTACTCCAAACCCTCTTTCTGACTTTTGCCAGGAGGCAAAGGTATCAGGTTCTCTGTTCTCATCCCACAGGCCTGATTCTCCTCTCACTTACACTGAGGCATGCAGAAGCACTCCCCCTGAGGCCAATATACTGGTGTAAATGAGAAGAGAATCAAGCAGTGGGCAGACAGTTGTAGGCTTCAGGATCTGTTCTCCCTTTGGTGCCTGCTGTGATTTATGCACGGAACTCCTGTTAGCACCAGTGAGAGGAGAGATACTTACACTGCTAAACAGGATTTTTTTTCTCAGCTGCCTGGAGCTACTCAGCATAAGCCTGTTGTGAAAGTGATTGGAGATGTAGGGGAAGGAATGCCAAAGAGAAATCAGAAAAACAAAACTAATTCTAAACTAAGTGACTGTAAGGATTGGGGGGTTTTTGCTGTTGTTTTTTTTCTTGAAACCTGGACGGTTTTTTAACTAAATAACTGTTCTTAATAGTCCTGAATTTTTAGGGAGGCTTTGTGGGAGGGATTTGCCCAGCCACTAATAAGGGTGGAGGTAAAAGGACAAGGAAAGTTGAAAGTGGAAAAGCTGGAATCGCTTTTCTGCTTGTTTCCTTCATTGCAGTTTGCCCCACAACAGTTAGACCTCTGTGGAAATGCAGCCCTTGCTGTTTTGCAAACCAGGTTTTTCTCCTTCTTTTTAACAGAAACGAAACTTTTGATACGGTTGCCAGCTTCAGAACCATTAGAATTAAGTTCTTCCCCTCTTCTGCATTCTCTGCAATGTCTTCTAGATTTCTAAGTCTTACAAATTTGTAGCCTCTTTAACAAAAGGCTTATTCTCTTGCCTTAAGATGCATGCATAAGGGCAAAGTTTCTCCTCGACATTATAGGGCAGAATCTACTAGTTCTAAGTCCAGGCATGCCTGCAAACTCGGCAAGAGTTAATCTTTATTAAGGAAAGGCATATAGAACCCACACAGGCTCCATGGTTGCACTGTATTCTCCTGCTTACCATTTCCTTTATTGATTTGCCTGTCTAAATGACTACTTCTAAACTCTGTGGGTGTTTTCCAATTAGATAAAAGGCAATTCATGTCACCCTGCTGCATGCTGTATGCTCTAACAGGCATAACCAATGCAGTGAATTGATGGAGTTCTCAGCAGAACAACCCAGTTTAATCAAGGCGGCCTTCCTCAGCGCTCCTTCATCCTCACAAGCAATGCTTTCTTTATTGGAACTGTCAAAGGGATGGGCTGCAGATACACCAACAGCCGTGGCTGCTCCTCATGGGCCAGCTATATGGTTAGAGAAGATGCATGAGCTTCCCTCTTCCAGGCTGTTGGGAAAGCACAGCTTCTCCAAGGAGAGCTTGGGTGTGACGCATGCAGAGCCTGGCTCCAGTAAAAGCTGACAGCAGCATCGCCCTTTCCAAAGGGGTTTATGTGAATGACAGTGCTGCTGCTGTGTGAGCTGAATCTGATCAACTCCTGAACAGTCAGAGCTGAGCAGACATTTGCTGGGTGTTGTGCATCACAGACTGTTTTTTGTGGGAGAAGCATGTTTCCTTGCATTCCAGAGAGCTCCCGTGCTCCTCTTCCCAAGACTGTGCACGTCTGATGGACAGTCCTTTGGGCATGGCTGAGGATACCACAAAGGGAATAGAGGGTTTCAATCCCAAATTCAGTTAAGCTTAGCACTCTGCATCCTACTTTGGTTTGACCCTTTGAATTTCCCTTCCTGCTGCCTTTCACACTCTCCCCATAGACCCACCCAGCTGAAAGGCTTGGGGCAGATGCTTCCCTTCTCACCTTAACATGGTCCCTGTGCTTCTTGATTTACTATCCAGCACCCTGTCCCCACCACTCCTGTTGACTGACACATCCCACCTGCTCTCCACATAAGCCTTACATATCTCAGCCTGTTTGTAACCCATGTGTAGGGCTGCTGGAGTCAATCTCTGTTAGGACAGAATGAACAACCAGCTGTTCCCTATGCGTCAGTTAGAGCTCTGAGGGAGATGGGAGATCGGGAAGGCATAATTGGCCCCATGTAGTTGATATTAAGTGAGAAACATTGCTGGGTACGCAGAATTTAATTGACATTGCTTTCTACCTGTAGTCCTCTTGGAAGATGCCATGGCTTCATGCAAGGTGGGAATTGCTGTGTGACTGTGAGCTAAAGGAAGGGGAATGTGTTTCTCTTTGTGTACTCCACGGTCTCATTTACTATCTGCTGAACGATAAAGTATGTCCAGAAGGGGCTTTTAGCTTAAGCTGTGGAGGGCAGAAGTGGCAGAATATAAACTCAGGTGCAGATCCTGGGCAGAACTGGTGTTACTTTACCTGTGTATTCTCAGACAGAACCTTTTCGGTATCAGGGGGTCTTCCTCAAGGGACAGGTCCATCTACGCGGTTCTTAAGATGCCAGGGCAATGCTGCTCTAAACCCCAGACTGTGATTGAGTCTTGCAGAGCATCAGGTGTTCAAGGAATAGTTTTTCAGGTGCAATTCATGGGTTGTAACCAAGATTACAGTAAGGAGTATTTTATTTCCCATCAATACATTTTATTGTTACAAAAGTTACTGCTGTATTATTTTTCAGTAAGAGGAGAGGCAGGAGTGTCCTGTTATTCTATTTTTTAACCAGTCTAATATGTGATACCTAGGAGAATCCAGTGCTTTTTGCTGTTGCTCTCTTGTTTCGTGGAGTTTTGTTTGTTTGCTTTTGAGAAAAGGCAAAAAAAGGCATTTGGTTTTGATTCTGCATTAGATTAGGTTAGGATCTGGTGTTAGTGCTTGTGTGCTGTCTGTGGAGAGCAGCCATAGGAAGTACATCAGGGAGGTGATTTTTGAGCAGGATTTTCTCATTTTTCCTGGGCTTGAAGCAAGATAACTGGTCCTTCTTGCTTCAGAAGCTACTCTTGCTGCGACAGCATGAAGCAAGATAAGGGTGCTGCTGTGAAGGGTGCTAAGGCTGCTGCCTGTAAGAGAGGACTCAGTCTCTGTGGGGTTTGGAGCTCACCTTCTGGCTTGGGACAGCGTGCACAGAACCAAGAACCTTGCCCGTGCCTATGTAGGACTCTACTGCATCCAAAGGGTGCAGCTGCATAGTGTAAAGAAGTGAGTCACCACAAGAGGTAACACACGCTGTGTGCATAGCACAGTTCTCTGTTCAGTGTGAGCAGAGTGCTCCTAGCAGCATTCTCCCATTCCCATGTGTTGGCTATGCTGAACACTGCAGCAGCTCTGTGGTCTGCTCCCCTACAGCCCCTTTTCAGAGTACATTAACCGGCTGCTTTTACAAGTCTCATTACTTCTGCCTCTCGTTGCAAGACTGCTTTCATCCTTCCATCATGCCCGATGCCCCGTAGCTGGGTTGTGTCCAAGCCACAGCTCCCAATCCTCAGAGGTGCTGCGGTTTTCACAGGAAATGGTGCTGGGATCTGGCTGGCAAAGCTTGCCCATCGGGAGCATTGAGGTACACTGCTAGTGAGAAAATGTACTCTGATTTGTCCCTCCTCTCTCCATCACCACCGCAACCGCCTGGCCAACCTGGAGCTTCCCATCACCAGTATACTAATGCTGTCTGGCTGCTGTAAAGCAGAATGGGAGATGGCTCTGCTCTCCTTGCCTTTCTTCTGAGGTGTCACTGGCCACTCTAATTCCTGGCTGTCATCTCTAGCCTGCCTGTTTTTCCATTAAACTTGCAGGAGCTCAGTTATATTGGAGGCTCATATTCTCCTCTTTCAAATTTGGGTGAAATTAGCCATTGAGCTCAAAAGATGAGGGAAGACTTTCAATTTTACACATTTACAGGATAGACAGCATGAATATGTAAGCATACTATTATTAGAAGGTTAAGTTAAAAATACATAGTAAAATGCCTGGAAATCTACAGTACGACTCTCATTATCTTAAATGCCATCATACAATATTCTACTGGTCTATAAAAATAATTATAAAAACATTCCTGTGAGGAAAAGTAGGGAAAAAATCCAAATAATCCTGGTAAATGGTATTTTTCAATTCTCTTCGGGGCATAAGCACAGAAGTAGAAACTAAACACCAAAAGGTAAAATGAGTAATATGTTACTCATGTCTCATATTGAGAGACTGTAAACTATGTGAAAAGGGGTATTTTAAGAGTAAAATGTAATAGATGAGCTGTAAATACTTTGATGCAGCTTACATCTATTTCCTTCCCCAAATCAAGGTAGTTCAAAATGTGCCTTGAAATGCCTCTAGCTGCAAATCTTACAAGTCTACTGAAGAACTTTATTAATTTGAAGACTTCTTTAACCTTGCTTTACATCATCTGAGAGATGTAAGTTTGCTCAGGAATGTGTAATCACCGCGCAAGCACTGCGTTGGAGGGCAGGATGAATGGAACTAAGGTTGCTATGGGTACTTTGCTTTTGAATTTAAACATGCGAATCCCAGTAATTCTCTGCCTTTGTAGTTTAGCACTGAACACACACACACACACACACACACACACACATATATTAACAGCTTACTCATGGCTGCAAGTGCAGCTATTACTGTCTTATGTGTAATTCCCCATATGCAGACAAGCTTTGTTTTTTCCTTGCTCTCCAGGTTTTTAATTGCCTGGTGTTTTGCAGTAGGACTAAAGAGCAGGTGCTCAGAAACCATGTAGAAATAACTTGGTTTTCCCTTTTTTGCTTTAATTTTTTAATCTTTGGCTGAGAAATTTGGAAGAATGGATGGGAAATAAATGAAGACAGGCACTGCCTGGGTTTTTATGGATACTAGTCTAGACTATATATGTCCATGTATATGTATATATAAATATATGTATGTTTATATATATAAAAATTAGCAGTAGTAGTCTGTGAGTAAAGAGGTATAACTGGGATGGATTTGGGCAGTATCAAATAGCAAAGCATTTCCTGTATGCAGGAAAGCAGTCTGTTGCTGCAAGGATGTTAACTGGTTCAAGCTTCATCAAACAGTTGCATGGATCTGTTTGGTGTTCACACCAGCACCTGGAGATGCACTGAAATACGTAAAGCTGAAACCATCTTGGAAGGCCTGAAGTTGCCTCCTCCATCACTTGTCACACAACCCCAGTCTTGCAGGCAGAGACTTTGAATCCTGATTTTTGTACCCCTTCAGGCTTAAGATACCGTGGTGATGCTCTCATCTGCTCTTGAATAGGCACAAGGGTGAAGCTCGTCATGTGCTGACTCCCTGGTTGCAAAACCCTTTAGTGAAGATTTCCACTACAACCTCTATATACAGAGCCAGGCACTTACTGAAGTAGCTGCCCCAGTCATCAGGAATATTAGAGCTGTTGGACGAGTCTTTCCCAGCTTTAGGGAGAGCTTTGCAGCCTGTTTTGGGTTACACCTTGCAAGACTTCTGTTAGCCCATCCCAAGTGAATGGGGAGATTCAGAGCTATCCAAGGCATCTGTAGAGCCTCAGTCACTGCAGTGCAGGAATAATCCTGCTCCTGTTCTCTTGTGTAATGGGAACTGTGGAAAATAGGTATGCCTGTTGGCATCCCTGCTCCTGGCAGCAGTGTTTGTCTGTTCCCCAGATTTAAGAGGTGTAAAGAACCTAAGTGATGATCTGTCCATCTGTTTGGCTGGTACATGATTGCCCCTGCAGTGTGTTTTCAAGTGTTTTGTTTCAATTGATTCAAGTGGTGGGGCTTTTGTTACTTGCCTTGGGAGACAAAATACAACAGAATTCCTTGTTGAGAAGCATTTCCTGATGCGTTGTCCACAGTTTTGCTGGTTCAATTACTCCTGCCACTTTGCAAGTACCAGTGCTAACTGCCATTGCCATGTTCATTTCTAAAACAATGCAGTGAGTCCTGAAGTCAGCTGGCATTTCAGGATTGTGACGAATACAGCAGGATGTAGTCATCCTGTGGGAAACTCTCCATTAAAATACAGCATTCAATTGTAAAGCACTGAGATGTGAAAATTTCTTCTGAAATGAGGAGTTCTGGGGAAAAAAACCACCCCAACCAACCACTTAATCAAAATAAAATATTTCAAGGTCAAAATTATTTTAAAGAATTAAATAACTTTAAAATTATTTTTTTTTTTTAATTTTGGTTGGCTGGTTTTCCATGTTAACTTTGATTATTATTATTTTTTTTTAATATGATTGCAGTTCCTTGTGTCAGGGAAACATCTTTTCTCCTGGCTAATGTTTCCTTTTATTCAGATGTGTGATGGTGTTTCATCCTTTGGAGCACATTTGTTTTCTCTCTATCCCCTGAGGATAGAGATCACCTGAGGAACTGGGGTCCCTGCCTGACACAGTCCCCTGGCAGAATCACTATTATACATGGACATAGATCTGCCTCTGACTTCAGAGCAGCCCCTCTGCTGTTCAGCCAAAAACCCAGGGAACACAGGTAACTCTCGCTGCTGCTGTGCTGGAGGGCAAGGAAAAATTTGCCTGGAATTATCTGTGATTGCTACAGTTTCATAAACAACTCCTTTTTTAGCCAATAGCTTCCTATAGAAAACTGTTTTCTTGGGGAGAGAGTTGTGAGTAGCTGTAGGGAGCGTTTCTGTGCAAGTGAGCAGGGAAATGATGGTTGTGTTGGAGCACTGCTGGCAGGACTAACTTCTGCTTACTAAAGTTGCACTGATTTGCTCTTCTGCCTCTTCTCAGCTTGTGAGACCTTCTGGGAGATCTCGTTTTAATGGTAATGGTCACAAGTTATAAGATGTGCCTTGAAACGAGGTGGATTTTATGTACTCTCCCCTGTATTGCAAATAGGACACTTGTGGTATGAGTTGGTAAGTTGTTCTTGATGGAGTTTAGTGGTTATTTCAGCTTCAGTGCGTTTTAATCATGCTTCCTCTGCCAAACATAGCAAATATTTCCATTCTTCACTCAGGTAACTCTTTTCCCCTGTGGCTTTCAGAAATGAAACAGAGCAACAGAATTATTTCAGTTCTTCTCTGTCTTTGTGTTTCTGCTCTTCACCAAAAGCACGGCACTGAAAAATCCATGTTGTTTTGGGGAACTATTTACTAGTACCCTAGCTGGCTGTTATCTGCAGTGCCTGTAAAACTGGAGCCCATTGGAGTGTTTAAAGCTGGAAGAAGGGAACCTGGATAGAGAATTATATTTCTGTAAACCCAGTTTGCAGTTCCTACTCTTTTCGAAAGAATAATGGGTAATTCTAAGCAGAAGAGCCAGGCATCTCAGTGAGGTCAGCAGTGCTCAGCTTGGGTCTGGAGGCAGTAACTGCAAGGTTCTCCTCCTGATTCTCTCCCTGCTGTATGTCTTAGTCTGGGGCAAGTTGTTCGCTCTGTCTTCAGCCTCAGTTTTCCTTTTAGCATTCTTTTCCTGTAATCTTGTTCATGTAAGAGTTTGTGTTAGGAACCTGCCCTCCCTAGGGTTGATATGCTTGTTCCAGTTCATAGTCCTTTGTTTTTTTTTGCCAGTACACACCAAGATAAATTGTGCCCATGGGGACAGAAGGTGAACCCTGGGGAAGGAAAAAGTGGGGAAGAGGTGGGTGTGAAATGTGTCCATGGAGGTATCCTCAAATAATAATCACAGCACTCTGCTCCACAGTCGCATTGTAGTAGCAGGCTTCCTTCATGGCAGGGATGCAAACCCACCAAACCTTCACTTCTGTGGGGTCTTACCAGGGGCTTTAATGGAAACTCGTGAGTGAGTCAGTCAGGAAAGGCAGTAATAACTGAGACTTAAAAACCCAAGAACGAAAACCCAAAAGACAAGGAACAAGGGACAGGACAAGGGGAAATGGCCTCAAGTTGCCCCGGGGGAGGTTTAGACTGGAGATTAGGAAAAATGTCTTCCCAGAAGAGGTTATCAGTCGTTGGAACAGGCTGCTCAGGGAAGTGCTGGAGTCACCATCCCTGTGGGTATTTAAAAGACCTGTAGATGTGGTGCTTAGGGAGATGGTTTAGTGATGCCCTTGGCAGTGCTGGCTTAACAGTTGGACTTAATGATCTTAAAGGTTTTTACCAACCAAAACAATTCTATGACTATATTGCTATTTCCTATGTGTGTCTTTGGTCTCGTATGAATAACTAACTACAGGCTATCTTGAACTCTTCTGAGTCTGAGGCAAAGTTACAGTGTCTTTGGTATCAAATGGAGATTGTTTCCATTATAATAGGCTTTGTATTTGTTGGCATACATACACTAAATAAAACAAAGTAAGCCCTGTTATGTAAAGATTCTTTGGAGGTTTATTCCATTTAGTTGAAACTTATAGTTACCTAATAAAGACAGGTTTGAAACATCAATGTGAAGACATTTCTGCATGCAGTTTTGCTATTGGCCTGGAAGACATTTTATATATATATATATATATACACCTTGTGTATGGGCTCCCTCTGGAGCTTCATCTTATTAAAAAACCCAAACCTTAAAGTACTTTTAAAAGTTTGTATCAAAAACATCGCACTTTAGTTTTGATGAAATAAAGGTATTTTATCTGTCATTGCAGCATCCAGTACAAATCTGTGCTTCCTATATTTTAGGTACACAATCAGAGTTTCACCATATTACGCCAGCTGAGAAAAGGAGCTGTTAGAATTCCTGTCTAGTTGGACATCAGAAGAGCCTGGTGTGAGAACTGTGCCACACAGCACAAGAATAATTAATTACAGTACTCTGAAGATGCAGAGTGCCATGTAAATCCTAGGCATTCATCACATCATTTACAGTCTCCTGTCTAATAACAGATTTGATTTTGCTTTCAATGAATCTCTATCAAAGGAAATTTTGTTTCTATGAATGCTTTCCCTGTCTTCCATATGTGTTTTATTAGAGTGTGAGCACACACAAAGGAGAACCGTTTAATTTATTAAAATCTGCCTGGTGCAGACACTTTCAGTGCTTTCCCTTGGGAAATTCTAGATAATCTTGGACAGAATTGCATGTCTGAAACGTAGCTGATGATGCTGAGATGTTTACCAGCTTTTCTTTATTAATATCAAAGTAAGCAATAAGATTTATGCTGGTTTTATCAGAGGGGGAAGATGGTAAAAGTCATATTTCCTTGAACTGTATTATTGCTATTTGAAGAGCTTACAAATAATGTTATGCTTGGGAGTATTTTCTCCTTATTTTCATAAAACAGGAAATTATCGTGCTTTAATGAGCTGCATTTTTTAAGGAAGGTTCCTGTTTGATATCAGTAATCAAATACAGATTATGTACTTCAGTACTTATCAGTCATCAGTACACTGTGCTGTCTTGACGTGAGCACAGCTGTAGTTTTGTCCATCTCTCAATGCATCCTGACTTATGAGCAAGGGATATCAAAGATTTTTGTCATTCTTCTGACCATTGCTGCTCTCCAGAAGAGATTTGTAATGCCTTATGAGACTTAGAGGAACTTCTGTTGCATGGAAGCATGACTAGATTTATTTCTATTTCTGTGTGAAGCTACATCAGTATTTTCTTGCTTTGGTTCCCTCCCTCACTCCCCACTCTCCCAGTATGAGTGGCACCTTATACCATTAGTTTACAGACAGCGATGTGCTTGGGGGCATTACTTACATCCTGTACTGAGTTTGTGACTGCCTGTGTGAAGGCATCTGGTAATAAGTGATTCTTCCTGTGGAGCTCAGGGAAGGAAGCCAAGATGTTCAGCTCTGGAAACAAAGACTGCCCAGTCATTTAACCTGAAAACCACCCAAACTCTGAAAGCCAGCAAAACTCTGTTAGCAACAGAAGCTCTTTTGTCCTCCATGACTGACCCACAGAGCATCACCATGACAGTACTGTGTGTAAGGATCTCTCATCCTGGTCTGGTGCTTGGGTCACCTTCACATCTGATCAGATGGTCTATTCTCCTCCTGAGGAACACTGGCCTGGATGACTTTTCCGAGGTGACAATGTCAGGGATGTTCATGCGGTTCAGAGTTCCTCTGAAGCAGTGTGCTCCAAGTGCATGTTCCATTACACCAGCATTAATCTTCCTCGTTTCTGCATTTTGCTCTTGCAGCTCCTCTTTCCTCATTAGGAAAGGTTGCCAGTGGTTATGGTAATCTTGCTGGTTTCTTTAATTCATTAGCTGGTGCAAGGCTAACAATATATGGATTTCTTAATAATAGAGCCATTACCCTCAAGACTATTATAAGCTGAATGACTTCTTCAGTTAGTAACTCACGGGTTTGTTTGCCAGTTAAACATCCCGTTTTCATCGTAACATTTACTGCTTTTTGGGAAGTTTTAATTTCCCAGCATTGCCTCTTAAGCTGTCTGTACACTCTGTGTAACTTAAAGGGCAGCAGTAAGCAGCACACTGCACAACTTGTTTCAAATCACTGCCCTTTAAAGCAGACACATTGAACTTGGTGTGGTAAAGGAAAAGTAAGAGGAGCACCATGGTCCAGTGAGGAGTACTGTTGTGACTGTGATCCTACCTCAGGAACAAGGCTTGCTGAGGCTGGAGAAATGTGAATTACCTTTCAGGCTGAAACCCTTTCTGAAAGTTTGGGGCAAGGTGCACACAAGCATTTCTACACCAGGTGTCCTTCCCTGGGTATGGTCATTTGGGGGGGTTGGAATTAGGTGATCTTCAGGTCCTTTCCAACCATCACTATTCTATGATTCTATGATTTTTCTCACATGATGGGAAATGGCAAAAGGGGCTTCAGCCTGGCAGTGGCCGCATGGCTGAAGTCCCACAAGGCTGATGCTTTGGATGCGAAAGCAATGTGCTTCCCTGGGTGAGCACAGAGGAGAAGGTGGATTGCAGTAGAGGAAGAGGGGCAGGTACAGGATCAGCAATGTTAGCACATGAATCTATGGGCATCTAGCCAGATCCTATAAATTGCAAAAGGTCTTGGTGACAGCCCCAACAGCTTGGGACTAGGCAGCTGCTGTGCCCCACTCTGAGCTCTCCCCTGCACTGCTTTGCTGAGTTGATTTCGGGTGGTTTATAAACAGATAAACCCCAAGGTTTGCCTTGGCCCTGCACTGCTAAGAGGGACTCATTTTCCTTTGTCTGCTAGAGCTGCAGCTGATGCTGTGCCAAGGTGGCAGGAGAGCCCAGTTGATGTAAGGGGATGGGAGACAATATTCTATGACTATGACCTGAAAAGCAGAGAGAGGCAATGGAGGAGTGAATGTCATTGTGTGGGCTCAGCTGTTTACTGTTTGCAGTGTGAGAGTGTGATTGAGGGACTTTTATGAAACTTGGGCTTCTTAAGCAGACCTGGTGTATTGAAGGTACAACGTTAGCTCGAGCTGCACTCCCTTGTATTTCTGTGGTTTGGTTAGATAAGGACAGTGCTTCTAATCTTTCATCTGGTGCCCTAAAACCCCCACTGAAAACTAACTGAAAGCTGTGTGATGGTGCTGAGCCTTTTTTTCTTCTCCCTCCCAATTAACTTATTACTTGGTTAATTTTAAGGTCATTTGATGACGAGATAGAAGTTCCCATTAGTTTCATAACAGCAGGTGGCTGGTTAGAGAAGATGAGGGTCCTGCACATGCCCTGTGATGGGAAGAGCTTTGGAAAGCCTTGGGTCAGAACGTTCTGGAAACCAGGCTTCTGAGATTTGCCTGCTAATGGCTCTGTTTGCTTTGAATTTTAAATGCAGCACATCAGTGGTGGCAGAATGGGGGTTGTTCCAATCATTTGGTTTACATGAGGAAATTATCCCTACAAATGATGCATGAATGGGTTTATGGTCCAATCTGAGATATGTCTGAGGCTCCAGAACACACTGTACAGCCCGAAGACTTGGTGATTCATTGGAGTTTGACACCACCAGCAAACTTTCTGATTTATGAGAACATAAAATGTTAAATCATTTTTCTTTCCTCTTTATAATTGGCTATCCTGGGTCTCCTGTGGGGAAAGCCTATTTTACATTAAAGCAAAATAAAATTAAATGTCAAAGTTATATTGAGGATGGCAAGATTTCTTTCTTTTTTTCTGTTTAATTAACCAGAATATTGTTTTTACACTTAAAGATTTCTTGTACCCTTTGCTACCTTCTACAGATACTATTCAGGGGGTGCCTGTACGAACCTGCAGCTTTTATTCCTTGGTTTATATGCCAGAGAGTTGCATCTTGCAGAAACCTTCTAAGAAAAAGCCGAGGAAATTGAAGTTATTGAAGGTCTTGCAGCCACAGAAGTATTTGACTCACTTTGCTGCATGGATGCAAGCGTACAAATATTCCCACTGACCCAAGTTTGGTCTGGGTAATATAAATGGCTGCTTTTGATAGATGGCTCCTGTCTTTGCAGAGACCGTGAGGCCAAGTCTTTTAGATCTCACATTTATGGCTTCCTTTTTTATTCCTGCTTATTTGAGACTAGTCCAAAGCCCAGTAAAGGAGATAAGTTTTCCCTTCACGCAGCACTGGCAGGAACATGTCGATGGAGTGCTTTGAAAGATTTTGGCAGTTTTTGTCAAAACCGAAAGGCCTTTGTGGTTTCTTTCAGGAGCAGGGAGAGACCAAATAAAAGACATTTTCTTTGAGTATGAGGCATATGGCCTAAAGAGAGAGTGATGGAGCATCTAGCTCCTGACCAGGCAGAACAGCCCTGAATCTCTTGCCCCATGCTGTAGACAAGTGCCCAAAATATACAAGGGTTCCTTCTGTGTTCTTTATATTGTCACTTGACAGGTTGTTTTCTTTATTAATAGACAGACATTAAATTAAGTCAGTGTTTTCCAAGTGGTCCAGCTGATGCATATGGGATATCTAATCTGGCCATTCTCCTCCAGCAGCAGTGTTGATGGTCATCCTGAGAGGTGAGATTTCCCTCTGTTTTAAAGGGTCAGCACTGAGCCCAGAGATAATGTGCTTTCCACAGGAACCCTGGTCTAAAAGCAAACAAGGAATTTAATTGGCCTTTAGGGGTAGATGTCAGTGGTGGTTTGTATCAAAGATCAGCCTCAGCCCTTTTCTGGTGTTACGTATGCTGCCTTTGCTCTGACTGCCACTGAATCCCCGTTTGATTACTTTCATGGATGCATAACTCGGGTTGTTTTCTTGTGTGTTTTCAAGCCTACTCCTTTCCTCCTTCTTGAATTCCAATGATAATTTGATTGTATAACTTTCTGTGAGTGAGTTTCAGAAGTGTTCTGTTTGAGCTGTCAGGTCATACAACAGCATTTATATCGTATGCAAACACCTAGTTCTGGAGGTAAAATATGGAATAGGCATGCATGTGCAATATGTGTGTATGTCCATATACATGTGCCTAAAAACCTGTAGTTGTGTGTGTATGTACTTATTTGGATACGTGTAAGTTTGTGCACGCATAAATATGTACGTATGTGTATGTAGGTAGATTCTTTTGCTGCAAGAGGGACGGGTCAGCTGTAGTCTGTGGAATGATCTGCAATGATCCATGGGGGCTCTATGTTGGAAAGAAAAGCTTTATGAAACAGGGAACCTGCATAATGAGAGCACAACAAAATGACTTGAAAGATCCAGTGGCTCTGAGTTTTAAGAGAATGTAGGAAAAAGCCTTATTACAGCTGCCTGCTTTTGCAGTTGCTGTCTTGTACAGACAGTCTGCAGAGCATTTAGGGAAAGAGAGACCAGCAGCAATGATGTGTTTTCAAGAAACTGCTTTAGAGCAAAAAGAAAATGCATTGTAATGTAATATAATGCACTGAAATGCAGCATAATGCTGTTCTAACTGACTTTAAAAAAGAGCATGTTTCAATTAGGCTTACATTGAGCCAAACACTGCCTCTGTTGTGCTGAATGGGTACAAGTGGACTTTTGCAGGAACCGAAAATGTATGGTTGTCGTTGCGTATGGTGTTAACATCGTGTGTGTTGTCAGGTCATAAGAGTCTCCAGCCATCCAAACATCGTATCAAGCTTGACCATTAAGGATGGGATAAATTTACGGCAGAAACGTGAAGGGACAGTATCAAAACTGTCCAGGGACAGAACCAGTAACACAAAACAGTAAATAGGATGGCCAAGGGAAGAGTTGGTCTTCTGCTCCTGGGAATAGGTCATCTGAGCAGTAGATGATGTTGAGAAATTACTAAAAGACCATCAGTCTTCAGTGAATTAGTGTCAGACACACTTTGTATAAAGTGACAAACGACAAGATCTCAGAATGGAGACTTCCTGACTAATTTGTTATGTTTGAATCAAGCTGGCCTGAGAAACGTCATCCAAGACTAAATCACTGCTGAAAATGTCACATCAAGTTACCCATAGTCAACACACTGAGCTTGTCTTAGACACTGTATTACTGAGTATTTTCATCAGTCACCTTGAAGACAGGGTAGAGAGCATAGCTGTTAAAGGCACAGATGACAGTAATCCATGAGGGACGTCCAGAATATTTTAAGGGCAAATATGATTCTAAATGACAGTTGAAGCTGCTATCTGGATTCACCCAGGAAGCTATGCAATAGTGACAAGGCAAGATACTGCAGGTAGATGGGAGTAATCGACCATGCAAATCTGGGATGGTTAAGTCCTGTAGAAAATGAGTGGCAGGGAATATGGAAGGTGCACAAAAATGAAAGAAAAAGGAAAGATTGTTCTAGGATGCATAAATGTGAGGTAACTTGTTGCTCGGATAGTGGCAAACTACTTGCCAAGAGGGGCCTGCCCAGCCTGGGTACCTCATTTCAAAGAAGTTGTAGACCAAGCGTGGGGTGCTCATGGAAGAGCAAATGGAAAGATTAGAGATTCTAGGACACAACTGAATAGACAGCAGCTTCTTAGGAGAGAGGAAAGGTGACAGGGTAGGGATGTGGTCAGTTTTTCAAATATTCAACATAATAGATACGATTTTGTGGCTAAGATTTGGAATTAAATTGGAAAAGACTTGTCAAGTAATGCAGCCAATAGGTGTTTATAGCCAGGATATGAGCAATTGAGGTATGTAGATTAGAAGTAACAAACAGGAATGGAGAGTTAGTTTCAGGCTTTAAAACTATTTCTTTGAACTTGGCTTACTTTAACTATAAAGCTAGAAAACTGACTTGGCTTCCTGGGTACCTTCAGCCATCCTGATGAACAGTTGTAATGATATTTGGATAATAAAAGAGCCAGCATTACTAGGGTGATGCTTAATTGAGCTAAATCCACATATAATTGTTGCTATTATAGTGAAGTACTGTAGCATTTAGATGAAGTAAGCCACTTAAAAGATTCTGCAAATGTTTAATTGTGTTGTTGCTTCTTCTTTAACTTACCCTGACGGGGATGAGGAAATGGCTCTATTGAAATCCATGGTGCTAGGCAACGCTCAAACATCATTTGACATGCTGATATTAAGGAAGATTCATGTTTTCTTTGATTTCCTTTTTAATAAATTATTCATTATTATTATAAGTGAACGGGCAGAGCTTAAAAATGAATCCGAAAAACAGCTAAGGAGAAGAACAGGAGAACCTAATGTCAAGCTGTTGATAATCACAGGGCATGTCTTGTACAAATCTGGAAAAACCAAACAGGTGTAGTCTTAGTCCTAAATCATCTTTTGCCACTCAGGTTTCTTATCAAAGGAGTGTTACACAGATTCTGGCTCTATTTAATGTAATATTTTTTTTCCCCCTAGCCTAACTTTATTTGTGGCTTTAGGAAAACCTGTTGCCATTCAGGTGGCAATCTAGCTAACACAGGTAAGCTCATGGGGAATGTCCTACACTGGTAGCAGCCAATTCATCTGGGAAGAGAGGGGTCAAGCTAGCACGTTTATCCATTCTCATGCTTTAAATGTTCTGGTTTGGGGTTTTATTTCTTTATCAGAAGTTGGTAAATGCTTAAAGGAAGGGGATCAAATGGTGAAGTCCATGGTTACTTCACATTTGTAGTTAGAAGTTCTTTTCTGGGCATGATCTGGTTTCCTTGGTCTTGTCTAATCCAGTCTGTGGTAAATGGAGATGGATGGCATAGCCCTTGTTTATAACCACAATCTGTTTCTAGCATTTTGCTTATATTATTTTATTCTTCACAGGCTTCTTAGCTGAAGTTGAATGCTTGAATGCTTTGGAAGTTACTTGAATAGTTCATTATGTTTTTGCACAGGAGAAAATGAAATAGTCCTAATCTTTCTGAGCAGTAGTTTTCTTTAAACCTCTTCCTTGCACTTTCTGTGCACTTGCATGAAACCATCCCTTTACCCTCTAAAAACTCTGCGATCTCATCCAACTGTCAGTTCAGAAAAGGAGAGAACAATGTTTGGCTCATTTCCTGAGAAAGGCAGATGGGGTTCTTGGCATCTATTTATTCTTTATTTCTGAATATTGGGTCGGGCACAGTTTTGAACAGTCTTTGCCTGTTTCTTTCTCCATGAGTTGGGCAGCCTGAATTCTAGAACAGCTGGATCTTTAGTGGAAAATAAAGGTCAGGAAGTCCCTTGGGTCCTGGATCAGCAAATTCCTTTTTCCAGGCTTTCATGTCAGAGACTGACTGATTGTGGCTGACAGTGCAGAGCTTCATAAACCTTGCTTTCCAGTTGTTTCTGACAAATGTAAGGAAATATCCTCTGATATTGCTTTAGCCAAACAACTTGTCCTCTGGTTTCTTGCTGAAACCTCACTAAGATCTTATTATTCAGAACTCAGCAATTCCTGAGAGAAATAACTTCTGCAAATGGGACTGGGAATTTAGGTAATGCAGCAATATTTCTTTGAGTCCACTATTTACAGAGGAATAGAAGAAGAGTAAAAATGTGACTGAAGCAATGAAAGATATGGCAGGTATTAGTTAATGAAAATGAAGCATTCTGTAAGTTTGTCCATATTTTACACTAAAACAAAGACATCAGAGCTGGTAAGAACTTAGTCTGTAAGTGTAGTGCCTACAGTGACCTCAGGTAGACCTCTCTTTGTGCTTTAGGAGAGCAAGAAGAAATTGTTTCTCAGAATATGTGTTGTGGGGGCTTTTTCAGGGGAATATGAATCACTGCAGCTTTTCTAAGGGCTTGTGCATCACCTGCAGATGTTTAAGATGGAAAAGCCCTATTCAGCCATGAACAAGCCATTACAGGTTTTATCCTCTGGAGTACAGTTTCTAGTATGGTTCTCTCCTAGTATTGTATGTGCTCAATAATAAGGCTGCCTTATCTTTTTCTCAGGAGGCTGTTCAACTACCTAATAGGGATTGCTATCAGGAAATACTTGATATATGAACCCTGCTGTTTCCAAGTGCAATGCTGCAGCAGTGTATGGACAGTCGTTCTGTACTGGGCTGGAGCTGGTCCTTCAGCACAGGGAGGCTCAGTCTGGGCTTTGGGCTGCTTGAGTTCACAGGAAGGTTCTTGCCAGAGGAAAAAAGTTTTATACATCACTGCTTGATTGATTGCACCTCCAATTAATTCTGCACAGCACTGCTAAAAATGCATCTTCACTCATGGAACATTCTGGTTAACCAGAGGACAGTGACTGATAGCTGATCAAGGCTGGAGAAACTGGGCTGCTTCCAAAACTTGTCACAGGAGCCACAGTTTGCATGCTGCTCATTGCAGCCATTCCCCTAGAGCACATGAAATATTTCTTCTCTGTATATTTTTTTTTGTCATCTTTTGGCCATTTCCTGGCTATTGATATCTGCCTTTCCTCATGGCTTGAACGGGTTATAGACACTTGGCTCTTTTAATTCTTCTTTACAGCTGAGTCCCTTCATCTAGTTTGTCTTGTCTGTCTTTGAACTTTGACCATTTTGCTGACAAACAGCAAAAACACTGCTATCTATGAGCTGGGACTGAAGAGAGTTCAGCACATGGAGTCACTCTGAAGCTACAAAAGGAGGGATTTTTACCTCCCTGATTGCTAAGCAGCAGCTGCAGCAAGGCTGAAATATATGTATTAATTTTACTGTAAGTGTGCTCAGTTATGAGAATCTTTCAGCTCATCTCTAAAGTCAGTTATGGCAGTGTCTACAGAATACCAAGAAAGCAGGTTACATTGTTAGGGATATTTTATTACTTACTTCATCCCAACCACTAAACTAGTAAAGAAGTTTCTCCTCTGCAATGCTTTCCCAGTATATGCTTATATATATCTTATATACACCTTAGATAAGCTTGTAATCTTTGTAGATGTTTGCAAAATTCTTAAAATCTCTGGTGGCCACGCATTTGCCCTATTGCTTACTTCATGAGGAAAGAGCATAAGAGAAGGAACCTTCTGATAACCAGAGCAGAGCCACCGATAAAGCCTGTTTCTAAATGCCCTACAGCTTTACCTGGCCCAGGGTTCCCCAGGTTTAGGGAGAAACACTGGAGATAGTTCTGTCCATCTGCTGGAAGCAGGGATGCATGCTGTGGCTTAGCTTTGCAGCCAAGACTCATCAGAAACCTACAGTCAAGGTCTGACCAGCACGCAGTTGTTACCGTATCACCTGCTTAAGAGTATGCAAAGTGTGACTATATTAATGATGGAGGGAGCAGGGGGCATATGCTGTGTGCGTATGTGTCCTAGTGTGAGGGGAATATTAACTAAAAGAACTTAAGTTTCTCTTTGATCAGAAATTGCCAAGTTTGCCTTTTGATGTGAGGAACAAGATGAATAACTGGACCTGTTTTCTCTAGTTTTTTCCCTATGTGAACCTGAATTTAGACCACAGAATCCAACAGAGACTCTGTGAATTTATGCTAGTGAGTACAGAAGTTGAATCTCTGCTTGCACAGGCTTTTTAATGGTATTAACTCTGAATTTGTCCCAGTCTGTCCTCTTTGCCTGTATTGCCACACACACTGGGTCTTTTGTAATGTGCTTAATAGAGATCTCTGGTGAGGAGATGGATTAAAGAGTCTGGCAACGTACTGTTTATCAACACCTACTAACCAAAGCTAATGTACTAAATTAATAGGCAGTTCTGCTCACAGTGTCTGGTTAACCTTTGAGATGCTCTCTATCATTCCTTCTACCATGTGTGACTTCCTCTCCCAACAGCATTTTGTCTATCAGGGAATGAGTAAAGCATTTGTCTTAGATATTCATGGTCTCAACCCACTCCAGTTTTGTTAGCCCCGTCCCTTGCAAACAAGAGGGCAGATTCATGTTCTGTATCTCCTCCTCTTACGTGTTACTGTGAATCTGTTGCCTGTTCCTTCACAAAATATATCTGCAATAGCTGCATTGCATAATTGAGGGCAACCTCTTGAGACAGTGTTGCTATTTACAGCCATTGTTTCTCTTCACTGAGAATACCAAGTGCTATTTTCATGAACTAGATCAGTTCCCAGGGCTTCAAATTGCATTGTTTCATTTTTGTTTTTCTTTGTCTGTTGCTTTATACATGTGCAAATCTCTAATGTGTTTGACACCAGGTTTTAACAGTGCAGGCAGGCATTCTGCTTTACAGTTTTCTGTTGAGCTAAATGTCAGAGGGTTAAACCCCACATTTCAATGGTATTTTCCTTAATTAGTGCTAAATATGGGTAGGGAGCTGATTCCAAGGTCTTCCAAATAAGCATTTTATTTTTATCATTTCCCAATGCCTCTTTAAATGAAGGATAATGAGGATTAGCAGTTGCTTCTCACTAGGCAGTGTTTCAATTCATGTCCATTGAATTCTAGCTCAGCCTTGGGCATATCTCTGGACAGGTAGAACACACAAGAAAAATGGATTTGATAAAACCAATTGTTAATTTGGTTGCACTGTCTGCAATATCCTGACTGTTAAAGGAAGTGCCAGTAGCTGTCTAAGGGAAGTTTATTTTTCTGTGTGGGATGAACAAAGGTTGGAGATGTGCCTTTCCAGCCATGCTCTGCTCTGTACATTAATTCCTGTGTGAGCTAAGCTGTGCCAATAGTTATGAAAATGAATGTCCTTGTATTGTTAGGGAAATCTTGGTAAACTCACTGACACATGTGGAACCCAAGTTTTCTCCCACTGCAGGCAAAGGCTGTTGAATGCATACCTGCAGTCACCAAACCTTATTTAACTCCTTTGGTTTCCCGTGTCTGTTTTTACCATTGCAGACTTGTTTTGTTCATTTGGACACCTGGTTTGGGCACAAGTCCTTTCCCTGCCTTACATCCTTGAGGAATATCTGTATCCTGCCTTCTGCTAGGTCACATGTACTAGGGATGCTCCAGCAATGCTGTCTCACTATCACGGGTTTCCTCAGGCATCCCACAGGAGTTGGCTTTGCCTCTAAAAGGAGGCAATGAGACACCCCCCAAAATAAAGTAATATGGTCAGCTCGGTGCTGTCTTGACACTTTCCCCGTGGTTGCCAGACTGAATGTGGCTCCTGGGGTCCTACAGAGTGTGCTGGATTCAGGAGGTCAGTCCCATTGCCCGAGCTGAGTGCTTTGCATTGCATCAGATCCCTCTGGTGGTGTGGCTCTGTAATTCATCTGTGGATGCAGGCATCTGTCCTGGATTTTAACTTTTTCTGCATAACTAAGGGAAAAAAGTGTGTGCGTTCAAAACCAGCTGATACAGTGAAGCATTGACATGTTTTGGTAGTTTAAAGAAGCGCTGAGGTTTATTATAGTGAAACAGAGGATTGTATTTGCATTTGATTCTGCAACTCTAATCTCATCAGAGTTAAGACAGCCAAGATGAACCTAAGGCAACTTCATATTTAACATATCATCTTTACACAGTCATGCTTACCAGCTCTGCTATATATTCCCAGGACAGCTCTGGCCTGTTTTTTAGTGTCTATTGGAGTGTTTCTGGTTTTAATATACAGGTCTGACTTTGAGGAGGAGACAAACAAGCTTTTTGTAAGTTTTTCATGCTGAGAACCACAATTAAAAGTAATTGCTCCTGTTTCCAAAGTAAAACATGCCTTTTAAGAAGTATACTGTTTACTAGTACCCAGGGGGACACTTACGCCATGTAGAGACAGTTTCCATATTTCACTGTGTAGGTGCTCCCCTAGCTCCCATCTGCCTTTCTTAAAGCAGTTCTTCCTCAGAAATGACCAAAGCAATTGCCTGAAAAAAGCCAGTATAAAGGGAAGAGAAACATCACATCCCAGAAGTGTAAAAATGAAGTAAAAGTCATCATTGCATCAATCTAAAGACATTTGTGAAAATTGCTTCATAAATACAAAGTATAGACTGCTGTGATAAGTAGAGGCATGTTAAGGTTGAGATGTTTTATCTACAACTCTGATGCTAATTGTAAATTCAAAAGCTTATATTGATAAATGAATCTTGCCTTTCATTTGTTTAGGGGGTTTTTTGTTTCTCATAAAATAAAGATGGAAATCTCGTGAACTGAAGTTGTTTTACCTATAAACCATTATAAAGAAAGAAGAATCAAGTTACTACCTGAACTTGGAGGGCAGACACAGCAATGTAAAATGGATTGGAAACCAGTCCTGACCTGGTCAAAACAAGGTTTTCAGCTTTATTCTCAGGCTAAAGCCAAAACACAGCACTGTACCAGCTACTGGGATGAAAATTAACTCCATCCCATCTGGACAGGCCCAGATCAAAATATCCCACATTTGGAAACTGGAATTTTATGCCTGGAAAGGAAGACACCTATAAAACAATGCGGGTTTAGATTATACAGAAAGAGTAGACATGGCTTTCTGCATACTGCATGCCTGCTGTATATATCTGCCAGCAGGATAACCTGCTGCTGTCAGCCAAGGAGAGCCAGGCAGGGAGGTTCTCCTTGTTCACCCCTCTCAGAGGGATGGACAGCAAAATGCATATGAAAATGTAGGTGTGGGGCACATTTTTGCTCTTTCCAGGTTATGAACTTTATCATTTTTGGGTAACTACCTCACAGGGAAGAACAACTGGACAGGTATTAGTTTTGCCAACTACTTTAATGTTTATGCTCCCCAAAGCACATGCTGTGTGCAGTGTAGAAGTCAAGATTCTTGCTAAAGAATATGAAAAGAGAGCACAGAATCAGGTCCCTTTGCAAGCTTTTAAAATGATAACAAACTGGTGGGATTTGCACAGCCTCATCATCGCTTTCTGGCTTACTGAACTGGGCAAATGCATTTTCCAATTCCCTTTGGACTTTCTGAAGGGATAGTCCAGGCTTTTAGGAGGCCTGAGCCTCCATATGTAAAAGCCTGGTTTTCAGAGACTGTGTTCACATAACCATGGCCATAGCACTTTCAGAAGGACTTATGGGGTAGGAGATCTGGGCACTGTCAGGGTGCTTGAGGGCCCTTGTGCCCTGACAAGCTGCTGTTCATAGATTTCATGCAGGATTTGGGGCAATCACTTTGCCTCTGCATCGCAGTTACTCAATGGTAAAATGGGGACATCTGTCCTCCTCTCTTTCTCTGAGGACTTGTGAAAATAAAGGCATTAAAAATTGTGAAACCATCTGTTGCTATGGTGATGAGGCTTATTTAGGCACCGAAGAACCAAGATTAGAAACTAATACATTTCCTTGTGCAACTTCTTTAGAATATGGATGGGTAGTGCTGACGTATAGGGTCTGGTTCTGCTGCCGCTAATATGGTTCTTAATTCTCAGCAGGGACAGGATCAGTCTCCAGCAGATTGCAAAAGACGTATTTTGTTAAACTCCATTATTTCAAATGCCTCCAATTGGGTCAGTTGCATAATGCCTGTTATACCAGCTAAAAATGATGTGCGGGATTTTTAACATCTGTCATAATTGCTAGATGCTTCTGTGCTTCTTGTCAGGTGTTTGGTACTAAGGGGACTGCAGGGGAAAAGTAGGAATTCAGCAGTAGGGAAGGCTTGTATAAATTCCTGTAGGTACTGGGAGCAAGAGTGGGGAAAGCATAAAGGGGAAGGGATTTCCTTGTTTCAGATCTGTGGGGGTGCTGTCACAGGGAGCCTGCTATGGATGAGACAGCAGACACAGAACAAGGTGCTTAGGCAACCTGGAGTCAGTGGGATACCTGTGATAGTGCCCTCAGTGGGGAAGGCTGAGATAACTCCTTTTGATGTGGTGGTTTGGCCAAAAATGTATTCAGAATGGGGAAATTTAATAACTGCTTTGTTCAAATAGATAAATCATCTGGGTCAGCTATAAAATGTTTGCTTTTAAATGGCCTGTGAAAATATGAAATATGCTCTCTAAATCTCATAGTGAGAGAAGTCCCAGAGATCTCTGTCCCACTTTCAGATGGACTAACTTAATATCTCTGTGAATGATTTGGCATATTTAAAATAGATTCCTCTTTTCCCTGTACCTGAGATAAAAGTGTCATAATGCTATGTGAGGGTAGATTGGTGAATCGTTCTGATTCTTATACTAAGGAATAAGCTATTCCTTTCCAGACTTTTTGGGCCCTGTTTAATAATGTTTCTTTTTAAACCTGACATGTTTTTCTCCCTATGTATTTGTGTCTTTGGGTTATTCTAGCTTCCAGTTCCCACCTGGATGCTTTTGTCCAGTGTTTTGTTCCTTTTCCCAGCTGCCTTGCAGCTCTGAGGTCTCTGATGCAGAAGGAGCATAGAAACTGGTAAAAAAAGAGGGCAGCTAAATGGTTTTATGTTCTTGCTTGAACACCATGAGTTTTTCCTGGTCTTTAACCAAAGTGCATATAACCACCAAATGCAAAAGGCTGTGAAAAAAAGAAACCCAAGAAGCCTTCCTTGTTTTCTGTGTTTTGCCAAGGCATTTTAGCCAGAAGCAATAGAAAAACAAACGTTATTTTCTCACATCCAGGTGGGACGTTGAATCTAATTGTTGAGAGCAGATTTCGTTTTCTCTTTGCAGTTATCTGTGCATCACAGTTGGTTTTGCCAGTGATTTTCTTTACAAACAGTAAATAAAACAAACTATGCAGAAGGCTAAAATAAATATTCTTCTTTACTGGTACCTCGTGTTTAGTAAATCATTTTGGGAGGAAGGATTCACGTTTCCTGCAGTTTATAATATTAGGTCGTGTGGGCATTCTTAGCTCTTTCAGTGATTAAGCTAAGGCTCAAATTCTACTTTCTTGTACCTCTGAGTCACTGCAATGACTTGCACTTTTCATTTGTTTCTCTTGCCTGAAGTAAAAGCCATAATCCTATGTAAATGCACATCAGAAATTCCTCAGGTGCTACATGGAAAACTGGTGTATAAATTGAATTAAGGCAGGATTGGATGCTACTGAAACATAAAACTGAAGGCTCCGTTGCTGTGCACCATGACTTGGAGGGCATTTACCATTCAGATTCTCTCTTGAGTGGGGCTAAAAAACACAAGGGAAAGCAGCCTGAGATTCACTAATGCAGCTCGGGCTGGCTTTGCACCGCTGCACCTCCGCAAGGAAAACCTCGCTGTCTGCTCCAAGGGAAGCCCCAGTGGTTGCCCTTGGTGCTAATGGCTGGGCTATGAATGCCTTAACCTTCTCCTTGTCAGTGCCTCCTTGGTGAAGGGAGCAGAGGTCCTGGCATTTTCCTTACAGTCCATTGGCCTGAATCTCAGGATCACCAGGAATATTTTCATTAAGGGGGGGCAAAGCTCTCTTCAGCCTTTCTGTATTTAGCAGACTGTGTGCCCAGGGTTGCTGAGACAGGCGATATGGCCTTGCAAAAGCAGTTACAGCTTAGAGTAGTTCCTTTGCCACACACTCCTCATGTATGATTGATTGCTCTGTTATCTTCTGGGGCAGAGAGGGAATGAGCACGGAGTTATCAGCAAACAGTGCGCATCATCCGGGTGTTTCCTGTTCTGCTTCAAGCACCAATCCATGGACAGCAAGGCAGGTGTGTAAATGGCCCAGACCTTTTCTTCCTTGTCCAGTTTCAGTATTCTCCAGACCATTTACCACTCTCCAAGTTTTGTTTTTCTTTCCGAACTTTCCAAAACTTTGCCCAAGTCTGCAGGGCAGGTTTCTATTTGCTATATCTGGTATTGAGTAAAAAACTGTCTAGGGTAAAAACCCTTTGGATCTTCACTGTACTTCCACACTGGAAATCAGATTTAAACATTGCATCTCCACTGCAAACTTAGGATCTGCTTTAGAAACTGGCTCACTGCAGTTCAAAGACCAATGGGTGATATATGTGGCTAGGAAAGCAGATTTGCACCATGATTCAAGCTTGGTATAAGCAGCAGCTTGGCTGATTTGGAGGAAACAAGCCTTTGTTCCCTTTTTTTCCCTTGTCTGCAGAGAGAATGGTTCATGAAAAATGACTGTGTTAAAGTTAGCTTTGCAGCTGATTGCTGTATCCCTGCCTGTAGCAATATCCTCTTATTTCAACCCTTGGTGATGGCAGTGAAGGATGCAGTGGGTCTGATGGTGGTCTTACTCAGATGTGCCTATGAAAGCAGGCTTCTTGCGGTGGTGTCATTATTTGTTTATAACAGTATCAGAACAAGAACAGAGCTTCTGGGGACAAATCAAGATAGCTGGATTATTTCTGTGGAATTCAGATCATTCCTCGCTCTCCCTTATCCTGACTCAAAAGCAAGCTTCCCAGACAAGGGACTGAGCCAACTTGCCAGCTTGATACTGCTACAAGAAGGTCACCATGGAAGTTGTATTACCAGTCTCAAAGAGGAGGTTTGAGCTGTGAATACCAAGCAGGCAGAGACATTTCTTGTAGCTGTGAAGCAGTTGTTGGGGGGAAAATGTGAATTTAAGCAACAACCTTATCTGCATTGGTTAGCTAAGGGCAAAGGAGCACCAGTTTTAGGTGGTCCCATGGTGTGCCGGTTTAATGTGCACTAGACTTTGCTATTACGCAGCCAGTGCACTGTGTACTAGAGGGACCCATCACTAGGGCTGTGGTCTCTAAAAGTGAGGTGCAGCAGTGGCTGTCTTCAGTTCTGTCTTTAGTGTCACCTTCTCTGGCCAGCAAAGGAAGTTACTTTAATTTATATTTTCCAGAATAACTAAACTGAGATTTCCTTACTGTCTGAATCAAGAACAACATTTTGCTTTGGTAAAATAAGTAAAAAGTCCCTTTATTAGACAAGGGGAAGGAAAGAGAGAGTGAGACTTTTTGTGCCTCACTGTATTCTCAAGACAATTCCAAAGATGCAGTGGTGTTTAGAAATCAATGAAAACTAGACAGGATTTCAATATTAAGAGGCAAGAATTTGCCTTCAGGCAAAGGATGGTATTTACATAGTAACAAGAATGACTCATGTTGTTAGGTGAATGTCTAACTAGAATCTGAAATTCCTGTGTATCAGTGACCCTTTCCCTTAGATGGCAATGGGAAATATGCTAAGCAGGGTATGCAACTCTCCATCATGACCCACCACAGGAACTGACTGGAGAGAATTCATAAATAAGGAGTAGCAAATTGAGCTGCTGAACCAGATTTTATCACTACACAGGTAAAATTCCCTTTGTTTTTTATGGAATTTCTGAACTTTTTATTTTCTTTTTCTTCTTAACATGAAAACCATACAAGAAAAGGGAATCTCTTGTAGCAACTACTTTAGAAGCCATTAGATCCACTGCAATTTCACTTCTATAGTTTAAATTATATGAAAGAATGTGCTGATTTATCTTCCTAACCATGTCTCTCTTCTGCCTAGAATCATAATTTTCCAAACAGAATATCCAAAGGTAGAAAGGCAATGAAGTGCCTCTTTATAAGCTCTGCTAGTTTATGGTACCCAAATGGAAGCGATTACTTCCAACATAATCTTCTTTTTGTAACTTTTTAAACCAGGTTTCCTGCAGAGAATTTGTTTCAAATGCAGTTCTTCATCTTAACTTTTTATTATGAGGTTTCCCATTAGGTGGGTAAATCAGCCTGAATAGGAACTTGAACCCTTTAGCTAGCTACTAACCCTCTTGCTACAGCCAACCAGTAGGTAAGGTTATCTCCTGTTCCGTTACGTACACCTTTCCAGAAATCTTATAAATCTGCCATTTGTGAAAAAATACATCCAAGACCAACTCATTTCTTTTGTACTTTCCCCATATTTTTCTTATTTATCTTTTTTTTTTCTTCTGTGTCTGTGAATTACCTGCTTATTGCACCTTGAAAATATTCCTTACCACTACTGAACCTAGGCTTAAAATAAAAACGCTGCTTTCATAAGGAATGCAAGGTGAAATAGATGACAACTTTCACTTTTAATTGCTTCTCTGTGCAAAGCATCCAAGCAACTGTAGCACTTAACACACAGACTCGGGAGTTACGGTGTCTGTTGGAGTCACACAGAGTGAAGACACATGGCACAGAAACTGCCCCAATTTACATTGCCAGAGCCCAGCACTGCTCATCTGCAGTAATCCTTGTTAGGTCTGGGTGAACTCAAAGAGGTACTTTTCTAAGTCCACAAAACACTTCTTTACTCAGGATTTAAATATACGATCTGATGATGAGTTGGCTTTCGGAAGCTTGTGCAAGGGCAGGATTAGGCACCCTTAGGCAGGGATGATGAACATTTGACAGTTCCCTGGAAGGCAGCAATATGCAGTTTCTGATCATAGAATCATAGAATAGTTAGGGTTGGAAAGGACCTTAAGATCATCTAGCTCCAACCCCCCTGCCATGGGCA
>JAOSLQ010014181.1:6340-17247 GCA_025629905.1 Lorius lory | reverse complement strand
GTAAAGAACTTCTTCCTTATATCCAATCTAAACCTCTGCTGTTTAAGTTTGAACCCGTTACCCCTTGTCCTATCGCTGCAGTCCCTAAGGAAGAATCCCTCCCCAGCATCCCTGTAGGCCCCCTTCAGATCTGTAATCCTTTCAGTTTTTGAATTATCAGTTTCTTTAAAGTAGTTAAAACCAGAACAATGAGGAAAATTGCCTCACTGTAATTGCTGAATAATGGACAAAAAAACTCAGCATGTAAAAACATTGACTCTCAACAATTTATTAAACACCAAAATATAAAACTCTCCACATGTAAGGAGATGGAGTCTTAAATCATGAGTCTCTAATTCATGGGATACATGAATCAAAGTGTTCAATAAATAAATTACAGTTGAGTTAAAATATAAATATTTGGAGACCCACATTATATATCATTTTTGTAGCTTATGACATGAGCACAATTAATGATTATCAAGGAAAATGGAGTGGTCCTGCTACTAAGAATAATCAAAGACTCTGAATTCATACTGAAAAATCTGAGCTTTCACCACCACTAATATTGGGGTGGTCAGTGCTGCAATGTTGAATGGGTTTATCCATGGTGGCTTGAAAATAGGCAATCCAGCATATTTCTGAATGTGAATGCAAGATGAGTTTTACAAAACTCTGAGAACAATTTATTGTCCCTATTGTCCCCTCTTCAGATAATTGATTCTTAGTCTTAATCCGCTATTCTTCGAGATCATTTGTCTTCTGTTACAAAATGGATTTTTCTCACCTAATCTAATTTATTAATGTGCAATCACACATTTGTTAGGGATGTATCTAAGCAATATTCTCCATTAAAACAGAGGAAAAGTTATGCAGTTGGAAATGTGTATGGGCATTTGCACTGCAACTTCTCTCTCCTGAGTTGTGGAACCTGGAAGGGGAGGAAAATAACTGCCATGCTGTGGAAGTATTTTCATAAGTACAGTCCAGCATTGTTAACTGCAGCTTGGTATCATGATATTTTGATACAGTAAAGAATATAACAGATTGCATTTAACTTCAGCTTTCCAAATAGCTTTTAGTTTTATTTTCTAAAAATGTATTAATACAAGTCTCTTTGTGGGTACAACAGAAAGCGCGGTGCCATTGTGCTTAATGCTGTGTATTCTTCTACCTCCTTGAGGCCCAAACTTGAAGGCAGCACTGCATGTTTTATTCTGTCTTCATGTGTCACAGGTATTTAAACATCATCTTTATGGAGCTAAATACTGTGGATAAAAGACTTCTGTTTCACAATCTAACTTTTGTATATAGCAGAAATAGAAAATGGAGGTGACTGAGAAACCGCTAGTCCCTCTGGCTCTTCGGACAGCAGTGAGGACTGAGACTCCTGGAGTCCTCGTGGATGTGTTTTGGCTTTTTCTTGAAGTGAGGTGTTGTATTGGAAAGTGAAATTAGTTGTCTTATGTTCAAAAGATGACAATGAAGTCAGATATCTGTTTCTGCCAATTACAGAAATAATCAATATTCCTGTCCCAACAGCTTAGTAATTAGAACAAAACATGATGTAGGATCAGAATAATAGAATGAAGGTATTGAGAAGTTATGTGACTCACTTCAAGACTACCAAATTGAAAAACAGCCTACTTTTGAGCAAAACTATGTTTCCTAATTATTTGAAAACTCTGTGTATCTTTTTAGTGGATCTCCTTCCTGGATGTGTCAAGTATAAACTGTAGGTCTTTGCTTCCAAAGCCTGTTGCAGCTTTTCTCTGCCATACCTGACCTCTAAACAAGAGAATGAAATCATCAACACATCCTGCCAGATTTTACTAGCCACTTGTTAAATTTCTGTTCTCTACCTTTTTTGCCTCTGATATTAGAAAAGCTCCACATATACACGCACACGCATATATATGTGTGCAAGTCTTGATTATCATTCTTTAAATTCTTCAGTCCTTCCTTAAGGATATCTTAAGCTGTTTAGGTGTTTGATGACCATTTGGTTTTCATTTTAGAATAGTTCTTTTCAGGTATGCATGCTAGCATGAATGCTGTAGCTTTTGGGTATGTTGTTGCTCATCTTATTTTCACCTTTTGCTCGGTTGCATCTTTGTACGCCATTATGTCTTTATTAGCACTCAGGTAGTGAGCTCTAGATGTCAAAAACTCTCTGGTGTTCTTTTTTCTTTATGTTTGTCCAGTGCATTGCCCAGTGGGCTCCTGTTCCAAGATGATTGATTTTTAAGGACTCGTGTAATGCCAATTATACTTTGAAATTGGATATGAATACTCTTATATGACTTGTAGTAGGAGTTATAAATTATGACCTTGGTACCTTGTTCAACTTTGTCTCAAACAATATTCTTCTCAGCAAGCTAGGAAAGCATGGAATAGGTGAAACCAGGATAAGCACACAAAACTTATTTTCTATCCCAGCTGCGTGGCACAGTTGGGTTAGAAAGGATATACTGAATGAGGCTTGCATGTTTTTTTCCATTATTTTCATCATAATTTTGAACAGTGGAAATAGAGAATACCAATATTAAATGTTACTGAATTTATGGAGATTATGGCAACTAGCAATTTGGAAGTTAGGACAAGACTGAGAAGAAGAATATGTATTTTTGCTAGATGAAGCAATGGCCAGAAATAAAGGGACTGAATAGAAACTAGGGTAAAATACCACACTTAAATGGGAATAAACAAGCACAAGGTGTGAAATAATTTGCAATTTGGTGTGCAGCTTGTATAAAAAAGCAAGCACAAGGTAACAGGGCCACACAGATGCAAGTTAGGTCTGTCACTTAGTGCATACTGAGAGCTGTCTATAAAAGTGCGTTATATTCACTGAAAACATGTTCTTCACTATCTGTAAAACACCTTGGTGGCCCTACTATGTTCAGGGGCAGAAGACAGTTGGTGCTGCAGTCATGGCCTTTCCCAGCCCCTTCCTGAGGCACAGTCTTGGGCCTGCTGCCCTTTCCTGGATGGGAGGGGGTGGTGGAAGATACTGATCCCAGATTGTCTGGCATGACCATAGCTGGTGCCTCCTGACATGCTGTGGATGTTTTACCCTGTTTCTGGTGGGAAGGAAGCTGCGCCGGGACGTAAAAGTGAGAGGAGGTGCAATGCCAGCATGGGAACAGGGAGCTGCATTTAGTGTAAGTATTGATGGTATCAGTATTAATCCTTAACAAAGAGGATTATAAATACAATTTATTTATGTATATTTATAGATAACCATTTAGTCACTCTAAATAAAACCAGGCTTCAAATACTTTGCATGGCACTTCCCTCCTGGTTTTTAATCAGTGGCAATTAATTGCTCCCTTTAATACTCTTCTTGAAGGTGAAGAGAAAAACAGTCTGTAAAGCCATGTTTTGTCTCTGTTCCCACGATGAACATGCCTTGCTGTACCTGCTCAGTGAAAAGAGATTTCTATGCCTTTCTGTACATACTTGGTTAAAAGGAGATGGCAAAAAGGCCCCAAAAGAGTCTGCCAAACTTTCCTGGGAAATGAATGCAGACCTAATGTGGAAATCATACTCTCTGCAGTGGCCTGGGAATGATAAATGAGATGCCATGTTTCAGATAAAACATTAATGTGTTAGTTTGCTTATGAGGCATAAATACAATTATTTTTGTCTGAAGAGTAAGTTACAGTTGTAGCATGGTTAAAGCAGACCATCTGCTCTAAGCGAAGCCCTGAATTTGTACCTGTGTATATGCTCTGTTGCTAGTAGTTTTCCTGTGCAGTAGGAATGTCATGTTCACTCAACATGCATCAGTGTGCCCTGAACACAGAATTAGTGGGTGGCTTCCCCTTGGCCTTCTCTGGAGAGTTCTTAGATGCGTGTAAGAAATTATGTGTGTTTGTGTCAAGTGCTGTTTTTTCAAACCTTCGTAAATTTGGGAACCAAATTCTTACATGTTTTGTTCAGGGAATTGACCTAAGTAAGGAGACTGTGTGCTAAATTACTCCTCTCTAAACCAGCTGCTTTGGTTAGCTATTGAAAGAAAAGGAAAGATATAAAAAACAGTGGCATGGAAAACTGATAATAAAAGTTTCTGATGCAAAAACTTACCAACTTCTTGCATCAAAAGGCAAAGAAAGTTAAAACATGGTGTGTCAAGTCTGTTTTAACTCCTTACAGGAGCACTCCATTCAGAGAGGAACATTTATTTGTTTAAGAGTTCTTTTTGCGAATTGGGCACTATAATACATTCCGGTACAGACTGGTTTCATTATTCTACTCTAGCATCAGAAGTTTAGCTATTTACTGTTCTGCTGTTCTGACAGGGATGTGTCAAAAATAGGTATCAGTATATCTTCAAAATGATGATCAGTTTCTAGACTGTGTGTTTTTCTTGTCAGGGGTGAAAGGTATGGGCTGGCCCTAGGGCTTCCAGTCTGTGAGTCAGACTTTCTATTTGTATATAAAGGAATAAATTTATAGTTTATTTTTGTTGAGAGATCAAAAGTATTAATGTTGTCTTCATTCTCTTATTCCTGAACTGCAGCTGTCAGTGGTTTCTATGTTTTCAGAGAGCTTCCTGATATTTCCATTACAAAAAAAGGAAAATAAAATGGCAGGAGCCTAGAGGGGAAGCAGAACCTTTGTATTCCACTGATTGAAAACCTGCTGTCCTCCATCAATCAGTCACAAGAATGGGGTCTGAATGGAGGTGTAGTGTTGGTGACTCATATAAACCAAAAAGACTAGAAAAGAAGTCATGGAGAAATTGTAAAGTTGCTCAATTACTTGCAGTAGAAATCAGATTATTCCCAAATGTAAGGGCTTATCTATGTTATGGTTTTGACTAAAAATAGATCTTGCTATTACTCATAAATCTGATGATACCAACTTTGTTATGAATGAATGAATGAATGAATGAATGAATGAATGAATGAATGAATGGATGGATGGTGTGGATAGAAAGCTCAGTAATATTTTACAACTATTTTACTCTTTTAGTTTACAGTACGGCTAATTTGCCTTTAGTACAGCCATCTGTCTGGCAGGCTAATCCCTCTGAGTTACGAAAGTGTATCCCCATGGTATGTGTGTCCTCCAGCAACCCAGGTGGTGGCAAACAGCCATTGTGTTTTCCCTGGGGATACAACGCATACTGCATTGTTCAACAGGACTTCTGTGAAAGTGCTGACAAGTACATCTTCCTCTGCTGTAGGCCTATGGAGATGGGCAGCTGGGCACATCACTCAGATTGGTAATGACCAATATTTTTGCTAAGTGATTTCTTTTTTCAGCAATTTTGCTTTAGCACAGTGTCTTGCATAAGTTCATTTCTATTGCTGTGCTGTCCTGTAAGGTCTCATGGTAATTTCTGGTAGTGGAAATGGGGAGGGTATGCTTTGGAGATGTCTTCATGGTGGGATTCTGTTTGGGATTAGGTGTTTCTGTGCAGTAGAGAGTGTGCAGTGACCACACTCCCTGGTTTGTTCAGCCGTCTTCTGCTGAATGCAGAGAGGCTCTGAAAAGCAGAATATATGTAGCTTTAGCACATAAAGCAATTTTGTATTATCTAGCACACAAAAGAAATAGGCTTTATTTGGTTAAACGAAAGCACCACCAGTGAAGCCCCAGAGAGTCTGTATTGGCCTGGCAGACACCAATCAGGTGGGAAAGAGTCCACCTGTTTGAGTCCCAGAGGTGGCTGCTTGGTATGGCCAGCATGCCTACAGCATGTTTTCTCCTGTAGGATTTTGTACCTTTCTGTGCCAGTGTTTTCCCATTTGACTACTTCAGCTATTAAATCCCTTCTGAGCAGTCCTAAAGTTGTCTATACTTTTTACTTATATTTTGAATTTTTTAATTCTTTCTTTTTTTTTTTTTTTTGTCAGCAGTTGGTCTATGTGGCATGGTTGGGCTGCACTGGGGCAGTCCTGTGGGACTTTGGTGCCCAGGTAGCTAAAACCATGGGGAGAGCCTTACAGCAGAGGCTGCGCAAAGAGGGGGTGTAGAAGTTACAGCTTCTTCGCTTCTCTCCAGTTTGGTGTTGAGTAATTTCCAGAATGTTTTGTATCCTGTTGAACTTGACAGGATCCTTCTGAAACAGGAATATTGGAGTATGTCCAGAGACATTGCTGAACACTGGTAACAGAGTGTGAGGTCTGCATGCTATTCCTTAGCAGAGGTGCTCTGCCTCCCATTCTTATCCATAAGTTTCTGAGTCTTAAAGTAGCTTTTGAATAAAATGGTGTACGTAAAAGATTTTTCTCTTGATTATCCCAGTAAAAGTGTCTTCTAAATATCCTGAATAAAATGCTCAGGTCTGAGTTTGTTCCTGATTTTGATGATAGAATACTTACTGTTACCTCACAATTCAGTCTTGTCCCAGAGAGACGCTGAATCATACTCTTTTACTTTTTTGCTTTGCTGTTTTAACTCAGAACTCCAGCTAGAGTTTGATGGGTATGAATTTCAGCTAAGTTTATGTCTTTGTACAAAGTTCTTTATTTAGTATCTCTGGGTTTTTATTATCTATAGTTTGCTGTTACTTAGAAAGTTGATATTCTGGTATCTTCATTTTTAATGATTGTTTGGAATGTTTTGATTTTTGGGAAATGCTATTGTAGTGGTGTAGAAGAAATTATGTTGTTTTTTGTTGTTTTTTTTTTTAATTTGATGAGAGTTAAAATCATGGTGAAATGTATCCTGCCATCTTCTCTGTTGCTGTAGAAGATACCAGAAAGTGAACTTAGTATGAGTCTTCGTGATGGAAATGTGTCAGAAGGTGGAAGTAAAAAAATGGTTTCTAAAAAAAAATATTGTTGAGAGTTAATTTCATTAGTTGACAAGAAGGTGCCAGCAAACTCCCAAGTGTTGCTTTTTGTAGCAGTCTTTCATATTGCAGAAGTTCCAAGGTGAATTAGTAGGCAAATGCTGCTTGACGAGATGTATTTTTGCTCTGCCTTTGTAATACCTAGTTTTAGTGGGTATTGTTTTCATACTGGCTTAGATTACTTTCTCATTGCAGTATTTGCATTAAAAACGTTTCCCTTTCACGTTTTCTTTAATCATAGGTAACATTTCTATAACGTTTAAAATGTGACTAACAGTTCTTGTTAACACTTAATCCTTTAAATGATACTTTGAAATTGTTTAAATCAGTATTTTAAATTGAACAAGGCCTTGGAGCCACTCTGTAGGACTGTATCATTAACCTATAATTGTGTATTGCATGAAGTACTTAGTTTTCATTACTTTGGGAAAAAAAAAGTAATGACCTTGCAATTGACTCCTCTAACATTTTCATCTGAGCTTTAGCACCATTAGAAGTAACTGCTTGCATTGACCGGAGAAGGAGCCAAACCAGCAATGTACTGCAGTCAACCTAATTTAGTTTCAAGATCATAAAGTTAATATTAGTGGGTAATTTAGCAAGTCAAAGGCCTCAGTAAAATAAAAGTTGAAATTCCTTTTTCTTTTTGTAGATTGCCAGCCTTGGGTTTAAAATAATACTGTGCTGAATTTTGGTTTTCACATCAGCATACCTAACACTTGAATAGCCAGTAGGTCTTTTCTGCCTTGAATATTAATCTAAACTGTTTAAAGTAGGTATTGGGCATTGAAAGCTCTTGTCAGTGAGAAAGCCCCATTTTATGCAAAGTTATTTGGGAAATACTCTAAAAAAAACCCTACATTTTTTCCCTTATTTGCCTAAAGTATATTTCTCTTCAAAGCCTGTCAGTACTGAATAATCATCAGACCCCACAGTCTTTACTCATGTTTAATAGGCAGCTCAAACAGCCAGGTGTGCCTCCCATTCATCTGTTCTCAGTATTATCAGACACAAAGAAGGCAGAGCAGACTGTCCAAACTGGCTGTTATTGCAAGAAGACTGGGACACATGAAAGCAGTAAGTAATAGCGACTTAACCAGGGGACTGAGCATTCTGTACCACATGAAAAATGTGCTCCGCTTATAGCCATGAAACTTGGCAGATAGGCTTAGGATTTGCTAGGGCACAGAACAAAAGCAAATATGGTGCTTTTTGATTGCCTACTGTAGAAAACTTGAGCTCTTCAGCAGAAACTCTATTGATGCCAAATTTCACAGGTTCTTAAACATGGAGGGAAGAGATTTTTAGCAATGTTATATTGATGGCAAATGTCAGGTGTTGGTTTTTTTTTTTTCTAATTCTACAAAGTAAAGCAGGATTTATTTGTCCTAATCTCAGCTTCCAGAAAATAAGCAGGCTAAAATGATTCTTTTTAAAGCTGAGAAAAAAAGAAAAAAAAAAGAAAAAAAAAAAAAGAAGAAAAGAACTGTGGAGATGATGGGGCAAAGGGGCAGAGCTAATTTTTTAAACCCATTTAAGATAGATACAGTTTGGACAGCTGGTCTACAAATACATCAGCAGTGAGAACAGCAGCTGAAAAATCTACAGATTTTCTTCCTTATTTTTTCTGTAATGCATGTGTTTTCAATCAAAATGATCAGAAGATGGGTATGAGTAACTCCCACCATAATCTGTGTTGGCACATTTTAAGATCAGTATCCGCTGACTCTAACAGTGAAAACCTTTATAAACTCTTGGTTGCATTAATGAAGTAAAGGATGACTTTCAGATCTTAACTGGAGAAGTCTAAGCCTTTTTTTTTTTTTTTTTTCATTTGAGTGGACTTCTTGCACAGTGTGTTTCCCCCGGCCTGTTTTAGATGTTCTCAGTCATCTCGGGAACCTTAAGGAAGAGCAAGCTGTTAAGCTGGGCTGAGGCAGGCTCAGCAGGTTAAGAGGTAAGGGTAAAGGAGGTGAGGAGTAAGGCAGGGTAAGGAGGGTAAGTACCAGTGCCTGCATTCTGAGCTGGCTTCAAAGGGAAAATAAATGAAAATTCCTTTGTATTCTTTCAATAAGTTGAAATAAGCCTGCCTGTGCCTGTCTTTTGTGCAGTGAGCTAGAGCAAATTTGGGTCATCAATATTCCAGGTACAAGGAGCAGATACTTTCATTTTGCACATCTTTAGAAACAGCATGCTGTCTTACTCCCTGTTGTTCATATTTTTAACTGTTAATTAAATCCACTGGCATTGCAACTGTTTAGATTATTAATAGTATCCCTGATATTTGAAAATAATTAGATTGTTAATATTTTTATGATCTCACAAAGTAAGTATTCACACTGGACTAAAATATGCTCTGTTTAAAAGGCAGGATAGTATATCCAGGTCATTAATATTTATTGTAATTAAAACGTATTTTTTGTAGTTAAAGTTTTGGTTTGAATTTTCATATAGTGTAAGAAACAAAGACTTTCAGATTCAGGGATTTTGTTCTCCCGTGTAGCTCCATGATGACCCATTCACAGAGATCCCCAAATGTCATTAACAGCCTGAGGCTCTTTGCAGGTTTGCTTATCTCAGTGATTGCACACAAACATATCACCGTATAATGGGATGTGGTATATCTTGGACAACTTGAACATGAGAAGACATCCATACACTTATGCAGTGTTTAGGAATTTTTGTTATAATCTGACAGATGATGAAACTGTTTGTTTGAAAAGTCTTTTTAAAAAATGCTTGTAATGGTTCTTACAATTATATAGTTTCTTTGAAGGGAAGGGTTGGTTGTTTATTTAATTTATTGCTTCTGAGGAATCTATTTTTTTTCTTTTTTGTAAGTAGGTTTCTTCTCCAGCACTGTCATTTCCTAATGAGCTGCCTCTGTGAGCCACAGCCTGATATTTAGGTTGTTTCATTTCAATAGCAAAGAAATCTGTTATTGTCATAAGCATTATACATTAAGTGAATGGATGAGACTGACATAGCTGCTATGTATACACTATTTTCTCTCCTGTCTCATCATGTCTTTGCTGATAACAAATGTAGAAAAGCTGTTTTAAAGGACAATTGATTTGTGGTAAAGCTGTTAGCAGTCTGCTAATGTATCACAGAATGCTTATGAAAAGATTTAAAGAAGAACTTAGTAATTTAATACATTTATTCAAGTTTGTAAAATTGAATTTTGCAGTTCTGAATATACTATAATATTTGGAAAAGACATATATTGGCATCAGTTAATAACAATGTTATATGTCTGTTTCTGGGAGAGGTAATATATAATTGTCATGTAATTACAGAGGCAAGAGCATTTCATACCGATTTCACTTCTTAAAGGCTAACTAACTCTTGTGATTCTCACACTACTTTAAAGAAGGTGGTATCATTCTGGCCAACAAGTTACCTTTAAAGCAAGACAGTACCAGGTTGTTGAGACTACTTTTAAGAAGAGTTTTCAGTCTTGATCCAGTAAGCTATTACACTGAATCAAACATGTGGAGTACTGTGTTATTATGGTATTGTGTTTGTTATGTCTGAGAGTTTTATGCAGTACTTTATGAGTAACTGACCCGAGTGTAAGTCTCTGTGCAGACTTTCAGCTCTAAATGGATTGTGGCAACAGCTAGAGATCTATAGTGTCTGTGTTGGGAAGCAAGAGAATGGTGCTTTATCATGATGCTATTTTTTTGCTGTTTCGCACATCATCCCACCTTCACAAACAAATGCTCTTACAATCAAATTGAGAAAAGTTAGGCTGAATCTAATAATGGAATAAAATATGCAGCTTGAGAGGAAAAACCTGACATGTTATTCTAAAGTGCTCATTTCTTTTACTAACTTTATGTAAATTTAGCTTTGGATTAGTATTTATTCAAATACAGTTGTTTTAGTTGCGGGTACTACAGGAAAATATCTTAAGGGAACAACTGCAATGAGGAAAAAAACACAGTTTCAGTCACTGATCATAATGATTATAGACAACTTGATGTAATGAATAGCATAAATTTCCCATTGTCGTGGTTTAAAACCAAACTGCACAGCTCGTGCACTCACTCCCCCCCTTGCTCCCCTGACTCCCGGAGAGTTAGGAAGGAGAATCCAAAGAATGTAGCCCCCACGG
>JAOSLQ010014180.1:0-19030 GCA_025629905.1 Lorius lory | reverse complement strand
GGGGGGGTTGGAACTAGATGATCTTAAAGGTCCTTTCCAACCCTAACTATTCTATGATTCTATGATTCTATGACAATTAATAGTTTAGCTGATAAATTTGTACTTGAAAGTTTTCCAGCCCTGATTATGTCATGTACTGACAGTTCCATTAAATACCTACGTTAATTCATAGACCTAAGTAGGAACTCAGATTAAGTTCATTTAAGATCTGAAGAACACCCCAGGCTACCTCGTTTCCAGCACTTGCCAAAAATCAAGTGTTTTTCTCCATTCTGAAGTGGAGATTCCTACAAGCCTGAGTTCCTGTGAACCTCAAATGTCAGTCTTAGCACTAGTGCTTTGTCAAAATGCACAGAGGCCTGAAATGCTAACAGTGCCAGAATTTTAAGCACTTACTTAAGCAAGAAATCTGTAATTTTACAATAAATTTCCTGCTGCCCCATTTATTGGAAAAACAAACATGGCAGCATACATTATGAAGTCTTACTGTGTATTCTACTCGTGTGTATAAACATACAAATATGAGACTGATAGCTACGCAACTGAATGAACTGTTTTTCCATGTTTGCCACAAGAGTAGGGCAATTAGAATTCTGAAGTGAAAATTATATTAACTTCCATAACAGGTTCCTCACACACTGCAATTTATAGAGAAAGCAAATGGACAAATACTCAGTTCTTCCTGTGCTTAGATACCAACAGACAAGTCCTCTAGGCTGAAAGTATGCGAGTGTTTTTCAGACATCACTGTTAGGTATTTAGGAAGATGAGCTATCACTCAGACTCCAAGACCCTTCTTTCTTCTGTTTATAATACGTAAATCCAAAACTTACAGCTTCTTCTCTATTTTTATCCTTCATTACCTTCTCCTTACCTATAACTGAAAGCACATCCCTGAGCTATTTGCTAGTGTTCTGCTGAACTGCATCTTTTCACTGGCAGCATGTTCTCTTCCTTTAACCACTGCTCCTTGAATTTACAGCTCCTTGAGACTAGTAGCCAGAAAGGCTCAGGCCCAACCATCCTCAATTCGGCATTCTATTGCTGTCCCTTTATTTCAATAGCCTACTTATAGGCTATTTCAATAGCCTACTATATTTCTTATACTCACATTATTGCCACTACTACTTTTATAGACTTCTCTCTCATACTGTAGTAATTGTGACATGCATTTCTTTTCTCATGTTTGAGAAACAATTTTTAACTTCTAAATTCAATCTTCTAAATGTAGATTTATAGAATATCAATTGTGGAAATGGCAAAAAAAATGGTAGGAAGAAGAGTTTGCTGATGGGAAAGTGAAACAGGAGCATGGATTTTCAAGTGCTGCCCACAATTCTGGACACAAATGCTTTTCAAAAGGCTTTTACAACACATCAGGAACTCCTCATCAATTGTACCTCAGGCGTGCCTGGAACCAGCACCCAAACTAACAGGAATCCATGCTAACTGTTCTGTTTCCACGCAACTTGAAGTATATAGAGATAGCTGAGTCATTGCTAATAATTAGGGTGGGGTTTTTTTGTTTTGTTTTGGTTTTGGGTTTGTTTTTTTTTGGTGGTTTTTTTTTTTTTAATATCAGTTTGTCTATATCTATATTCCTTTTTCTCTGTAGCCTCCATCTTTTTGAGCCACCTTCGTGTTTTTGTATTTTTCTACCCCATGCACTACCACCCAACAAACTATAAGTCTGTTTTTTAATACGCTTTTTGGACCAGTCTAGTTTTGTTCAGTCTGGCATAGGAAAAACAAAGAAGAAATGAAGTAACAAAATTAGCCCAAACCAGCCTCCAGTTCCCCCGCCCCATACTTTCAACATTGCATGATGCTGAGAGCCAGATGATAACCAGTTTACTAAAAATAGAGAACACTTCCCTAGACACACAACCATACTTGTGGCTCTCAACTTGAAAAAGTTGTTGTTGCCTGATTAGATTGGCTTATTAAGTGATGGAAAGCTTGCTGGGCTAGTCCTATCTGCTTCTGACACTCCTTAGAGGACATTTAAAAGTTTGCCTTTCCTTACAGATTGGAATTCACATACCTTGCATACAGGACTTTGTTCTCCTGCACAGAAAAACAATTATTCAAAACATAAGCTCAAAAGCATCAAGAAAGAAATAAAAGCCATCAGCTATGATACTTCACATCATCATTTGCTAAAAGCAGCAAGATTTGGGAAGAGCAGATGAGTAAAAGCACTGTTAGCAAATAAGTATGAAAAAGATAGTAAAGTCATATTTTCTAAAGTTCTTTGAAGCCAGGAAGTTTTAAATATTCTCATTGTAAAGTAGGCTTACATTTTATCAATTATTTGAACTTGGAACATGGAAGCCCCTCTCCGTGCCAGATGAGGTCACAAATCAATCTCAGAACACCTCTGGCAAAGTATAAATACCACAGCAAAGTATGTCTAAGTCACACATGTCTGGCTGGCATAACTACAATAGAAAAGTTGATAAGGTACCAACCAGCTTATCCACAGCATTCTTTTCATGAGGAGGTCATTTCTTCTTTTGTGCTAGGAAGTGAAATAATGCCAAAGCATTCCAGTACTGCTTAAACAAATAATGGCACATCTACCTCAGCTTAGAGGTTAACAGTTTGTACTTTTTTGTTAGTTTATTTATTTTCTTTAGAGTGTAACATAAAACATGGGGACCTTTAGCAGATCACCTGCCAAATATATCCTTTATCCTAGGAAGTGAATCATCTTGTGACAAGACTTCTAGATTCCAGCTGCCTTCTAGCTTAAGCTATGGTTGGGCTTCTTAACATTAACATTCATTTGCCTTTTTCATTAAGTGATTTTGTACTTTATCTTAATTTTTGAACAGTGTTAAACCAGTAGGTATAAAATTGTGAAACAGGATTATTTTAAAAAGTATTCTGCCAGCTTTCCATCAAGTACAAGTACTCCACTTACATTTCAGGAGATAATCAGAGAAACTTAAACTAGACTTAGCACTGAAGTGGGGAAAGCTTTCCAGCCCTAACTATTCTATGATCCTATGATTCCAGAAGGAATGTGAGCCTTCCCCTCTATGCAGCGCTGGTGAGGCCACACCTTCAGTACTCCAGAACTATGTCCAGTTCTGTGCTTTCCTGTACAAGAGAGGCATTGACACACTAGACAGTCCAGCAAAGGGGCACAAAGATGACTAAGGGACTGGAGCATCTCTCCTGGGTTTCTCAGGGTCTACTTAGCCCAGGGAAAGCTTGGAGGGGGGAATCTTATAGATGTGTTTACATATCTGAAGGGAGAACATAAAGAAGCCTGAGCCAGGTTACTGCCAGCGGTGCCTGGTAACGGGACCATGGATGATGGGCACAAACTGAAACACAGAAGAGTCTGTCTGAACATCAGAAAACATTTTTCTAATGTGACGGAGACTTAGCACTGCCACAGGTTCACCAGAGTGGTTGTGGAGTTTCTGTCACAGGAGATTTTCAAAAGCCACCTGGACATCATCTTGGACAATTGGCTTTAGGTGGCCCTGTTTGAGCAAGGGGGTTGTAGCAAATGATCTCCAGAGGTTCCTCCAAACCTCAACCATTCTGAAATACAACAACAACAACAAAAGATTGCCCAAATCTTTGCTTTTCAATTAACAGTGGTATTTATTTCTCTGGCACAAAAACTTAGGTCTTTGATTTCTCCAAATAGAACCAGACTCAGCTCAGCAGAAACATGAAAGGCAATATCAGAATCTCCAATATGGAAACGTTACTTTAAGGAAATAGCAGTGAAGAGTTTGCTCAGTATCACTTTCTGAAACAAGCTGCAGATATAGTGTGGGAGGAAAGAACAACTGTATTCACACACAAGAGAAAAGAAAACAAGGCGATTCAAATGTATTCAAGATCTAGAAGCTCATAACACTGATGTTGTTTCCATAGTAACTAATATACTTCAAAGCAGGGATAAAACAGGGCGAGGATTTTAAAGGACAGTACCACATAGATATTAAAAAAAGATACTCTGTGCCAACTGATGATCTAAGGTTTGGACTGATGAACTTTCAGTTTATCACAAGAGATACCACCTATTAAAGAATCAAGATCCAGTGAACTATCTCTTAAAATAGAAATAGAAAGAGTAACAACAGCACAGTAAAACACCCCTGGTACTTGACAGCCTATCTCCTGATTCTTTAGCAGGCTAAACCCAAGATGAGCAGTATACTACCCGTTGATGAAGCCATGCCTCTGAACTCACCACTCACTGTAAAAAGTGGTGTCCAAGGTTATCTCCCTCCTTGGTCAGAATAAATGACCTAAGTGTCCCCAAGGAAAGATAGGATACAGTAAAGAAGCAGCAGCATGCATTGCACTAAGCTGAAGCAGATGATTCAATTGGTTTGCAATACTTTAATTTTAACATTTATTTTCTAGACAGCTGAGAGTTGATATAATTGGCCTTTTCATAAAAAAATACAGGCAAGGGAGAGAATTCATACTTATTGAACTTACAAGACAAAGGAAGACAGTATCAGTTCTAGAATAACATTTAGCATTGGAAAAATGCTTGGTATAGAAAAGTTGGAACTATAATTCTGCTGGATCAAGGCCTTAATTGGTCTCTTTCACAGTAAATAGTGATAAGCATATGACCCCTAACTGTTCCAATATTCTCACCCTGAAAAACTAAGCCCCTGTATGCAATTCTCATATTTATCAACATTTTTGAGGAATGAAACAATGTAAGCTTGTAATTTAAGTGCTGCTCAAACTCAGTAAATGGCTTTTGCAAAGACAGAAAAACGTGGTGAACTGTAGATTTCTGTACTACATCAGGCTGCATATGATGCATCGTACAACTTCAGATTTTTCAACTCCACAGAAGTTACTTGGAAGGCAGAATCCAATTCCAAATTATTTGGACACTTAATACAGGTCTATGCACCAGTTTCACCCTCACACATGGCAAGGGACGTGGCCAAAGGAATTTAGAATCAGAAGTTCCACACTTCTCCCCTTTGCAACTGCCTTTTTCAAGAACAGGATTGCAAAGACATTCTTGTTTATCATGAAAAGGAAACATCATGGAAAGATCAGTCTGAGGCTAAGTTTCAGAAGGGTGTTAACAACACTTTTGGGATCCTCAAGAGTTACCCAGTTAGCATCTACAAAGTGAAATAAGTTCAGCATACTATTTTCAAATACTTGGTTTGGTGTGAAAGTAATTTTTAAGTGTTGTGCTAAAAATCAACAGGGGAAGTCAACATCTACCAAGGACCACTTCAGTTGATTTGCTCATCTACAATTTCTTTCAAGTACCTTTTTCTTTTAGAAATCAGTACCCTAACATTCATGCAAGAAGCAGAATACCTGAAACCAAAATCTACAGCAGTTTTCCAGCTGATATAATTCAGTCCTCAAATTATGCAGAAAATCCTGGCACTGGGATGCTAATTCTACTTGTGTCACTAGAACAAAATAAGGAAAAGCATGATGGGTTGTTTTTTTGGGTTTTTTTTGTCCTCACGGTGAAGAAAAGGATGTAGGTGGGGAATAATGTCATTGGCAGTAATTATTTGTAGGAAAGGTCAGGGTTACCTTTTACCAACTACATAAAGCAGCTGATTATCTGTCACATCTCTGCAGCAGTCACGAAACCATCAGTGATTAAAGGACAAGCAGGCCTTGGCAAGCAATCAAACTTGGCAATGTTCAACAACACAGCACAGCAGATGTCTTTTTAAAGTAGGTAAATTGTAAGAAATTAGATAGCATTACAGTAGATATCTGCAATGATGAAAAAAACCTCTCTGAAGACAATTAAGTACCTAATAGGTGACTTGGCAGTGTGATCTCTGCATTTGAAGAGCTAAAAAAGAGCACGAAATTCCAACTGAGGTCTGAACTCCCTCAGAAAGTCTTCAGTTTCTACAGGACATGTATTTAATTTTTCTGACACAGTAAACCTCTTTTGAACCAAAAACTGCATATAGAAATTATCAGACAGGTAGCTGCAGCAAAATAGCTGGAAAACAGAGAACCTACTGTGTAGTTTTAAAAACTACAGTACCTCAAAAAATCTGGGAATTTGTTTGCCAGAGTCTCAGGAAACACCCCTTTAAGAGATGAAAGCTGTCATACCATATTATAAGTATTACTGTAGCTGAAAAACCCAAATTGAGAAGATACAACTTGTTTGATAACTGATTTCTTACCAGGACACTCAGTGTTTCAAGAATAAAAAGGATGTTATTTAGTACGTCCCTTGAGAAGTTTGTTGTGCATTAAGTTAAATGAAAATTCCATCCCTCAGATCCACTTACTGACTTTTCCAGATAGTGGAATTTAGGCAGCTTAGCTCCAAATAGCACTGCCTTCAATTTGAACCTCAGAACTATGAGAATGGAAGAAATCTATATGCCCACGCACCCCTACTTAACAGGTTAGCTTTTTATAGCAAAATCCTTAAATGAAACAGTATAAGAAATTAAGTAGGATTTCTTTTCATGTAACTTTGCACATACATATTATAATCACTGCAAAACAAGCTTTTCTTTTCAATTTTCAAGTCAATTATTAAGAAACTGCAGAAAGATTGCGTATAGACTTAATTTTGTTTTGCAGCATAAACTGTAAATTTTCTAGGCAGTTCTGCAGCTGTCCATTTAAATGCTACAGTTTTTGCCTACACATACATACTACTCAGACATTAATGGGAGACTGCAGTGAAGAATCCTGACACCATCACTCTTGATGCTACCATCACTCTTGATGCTAAGGAGTGGTGTGTCCAGAGGCTCATAACAGCCATCTGGGCTTCTCCCTTCTCTGAAGTTCATGCCAGAGAAGCAGTTCTGGGCAAATTCTTGGGCTTTAGGGTCATATTTCTAAACATTTATTTTGCCAGGGAAAAATCAAAGACTTGGTTTTCATTATGCCTCCAGATAATGAAGATAGTTTTGATTAGTAAGACTTTAGGCTAGCAAAACAGGGAGAAAGATAATTATGCAGGCTAGTAGTCCTGGTGCTTAACGGTTATCAGCTTTCCTTCCTTTCCTGCCCATGTGCACCATGTAATTGTGCTGTTCAAGCTTGACAAAGCACACTGAACTCTGGTGCCTGTTTTTGCACAAATTTGGAAGCAGCAGCTTGCAAAATGATACTCCTGAAAAGAAATATGACTTTTCTTAGTTCTCCTCAGCAGAGACTCAAAGAGATCTGTGAATCAATTCACAAGCATTTTTAAGTTAAAACCTCCATAACTTCTACAAGTAAACTGGAAAAAATATGCTCATTTTAATTTATAACTAATGACTTTCGGTTACAGTATTTTCATTGCTTATTGGAAGCTACAGCATCCTCATGCTTATTAAGTAGAGTAATTACTTCTAATTCCAGTGTAACAATGTTGAAGCTAAATAGACAGAAAGGTTAAGAAATCTTTCTGCTTCTGACTATAAGACAGTGGCCCAGCACACATTACTGTTTCGTGACAGGCCTGTAACTTGACCCATGAAAATATGAAATTGGCAGTGAGTTATCCAGTTTCTTCCTGAACAAGCAGGAAGTTATCACACCTCCTCTTCACAGGGCATCACAGAACAGGACAAAGAAGATTAAAATCTTGGTATCCTTTCTGAATAGTTTATTATTCATTCAGGAATTAAAAGCTGTCTCAGTGCCAAAAAACAGAAAAGCTTGACTTTAAATTTTATGGCAAGAGATGACAATCAGGATGAAGGTACAAGGTTTCTATAACGTCTCTTAAATTGCAAAGCCATCTGTTAAGTACGCAATTCACCAGAGCCAGGCTAAACGTAACACTACTCAATTTATCAATCCTAAGGGTTTCACTAGAAGTGAAAATGTATGAACGTATCTACAACATACTTGTATCTTAAGATCATTTTCAGACTAGGTATCAGTGTCTGGGACTCAGTTCTAACATGCATTCAGCCTGGTTTTGTAGCTAGCTAGTATTAACACAGTGCAGGATTTCCAGAGCTAGAGATTTTCAGTAACTTCAAAATACATGAAACTGAAAAAATAATTGGACAACATTAGCACAATATAGAAGCACTTCAAAGTAACAAATACTACCATTTTTGAGGCAGGTAAGCAAGCATAAAGCAGCAATGTGCCCAAATCTTATGGGTCAATGACTGACACGTGAAGAAATGTCAGCTTCCTGCATCTTTCACCATTTTTCTGTCAATTTCCCCAGACAGTCCTGCAATCTGACATTACATCACTGCAAATTTCAGGTCCCTCCACCCGTCCACATGATGAGAGATACGTGACTTGGACTATTATCTCCTTTAGTCAGCAGACATCTCCATCCTGGCCAAGGCCTTAAGCAATAGACCCAATTGCTTGCCCCTAAAGCCATCACTGCATCCAGTGACAGCTCTTCACATTTTAACGTGAAAACATACAGTCAATAAACCTGACTAAAGTGACCAGAATCTTATTACATTTTAGTCTGGAGGAAAATTCAAAGTATTCACTTTTAGTTATTTATTATCAGAAAGATTAATGACTTAGTTCTTCCTCCTCCTCACAGTGGTGTATTTTTTTAAATAGAGAAACTTTGAATACACTTTTACAAGTACTAAGTTTTTGAGTTGGGTTTGATTGTGGGCTGTTTTTTGTCTGTTTGGAGCTTTTGTTTGTTTGTTTGTTTTCATTTTGCTCCATTGGCCAAGATCAAAACTGAAGAATTCAAGATTGAAATGAAGCAAGACATTAGAATTTTGAAAATGTGTGACTAAGCAGAACTATTTTCAGTATACTTGTCCAGATTGAGACAGTTTAGTTTCCCAGTTAAGATCACATAGCCAGTTTGCATTTATACAGTTAACTGTATGGTGTACTCCCAGTTCCCATTCCAGCGTGCAAATCCTCAAACTGCCAGATTCTGACTCTGACTAAATTCAAGGGCACAGAAGGAAAAAAGGGCATATTATCTCTCTCCAACTCTAGTGGACACAGAAAACAGGAACCATTTATTTTCTTCAGTCCTTCTCAGCATTCCAGAAGGGGAAGGAAAAAGGCATTGTACAGTCACTGCTCACCTTGAATTTGGCAGCAGGGTGCAAACCCAAATACTGACTCTTTTGTTAATGGCAGCAACAAAGCACATGGCAGTACTCCATCACAATGCCACTTTTTCAGTGCAAAGGCACAAGTAATCACCAAGTTACGTGTAGGTCAGTTTTAGGACTTGAACTACAGCTGTATGGTTCCAGATCATTACAAGCACATGTTCTACCCAGATTTATTCATCTCTTTCTACTTATTAAATGCTGCTCTATCAAACTGGTCCAAGCCAGGCTAGATCATCTGGTTTACATATATTTACAGAACAGTAATGCTGACATACAAGGCCTGTAAGCTTATCTTATTTCTCTGAGTTTACCCAGAATTTCTTTGAAAATTAAAATATCTAGTTACAGCTATTTGAAACAATCTCTAACAGCTCAGGAAAAAAAATAAAACACTATTCTGCTTTTAAAAACCATCTTGTAACCTTGTTAGTGCTGAGTGGCCATGACTTTGTCAGAATAAAAAGATAGTGGTAGAAGCTGAACTTTCCCCCATCATCTAGTACTCCCAACTAGAACCACCTAATAAATGATTGACAAAAAGTGAGACTTCATTATTAGTGCCATGAAGAATGAGGGAAGCAAATCTACATGCAAATAAAATTCAAGGAGCATGAAAATTTTATTGCCTATGGAATGACTCAGAGGTTTTGACTGAAGACAAATTTCAGTTGCCTGTTTACATATTGTTTCTTGCGAGACAATTTTCTTTTAAGAACTGTGGTATCAAGAAAATAAGTTGCAGTGAATCAGTCTCAAGAAAACACAGAAACCAAATTTCAGTTTCATCCATTGTTCAGTATATTTTTGTAGACTGCAATGAAAAAGACATTCCACAGCCAACTATTCGCTGTCCTTCTGCACTAGAAGTTCACTTACAGCTGATTAGCAATACAGCTTATTTTAACAAGTATTTGAGGTATACTTTGAGGTACACTTGAGGTTTTTGTTCTGACTGTAATCATGGAGTCCCCAAAGTACATGCACGTGAATCAATTCCTTTTACTGGGAAATTATTTTTTTTTTTGTTAAAAAGAAAAGAATATGAAAAGCATGATTCACAGCATAGAGAAGACTCTTAAAAGTGATAGTATGGTGATGATTTTTTTTTTTCCCTATGAGAGAAGCAATTTCCAAGAGCATGTGGGAGGTAGATGTTCGCTGTATGAAACTGAGAATTCCTCTTTCAGATTTAGAATTTAGGCAGAAGTTAGAAACTTGAGGGGGACAAAAAAGATCATTCCAAAGATGTGCGTTGACATCAAGTCTTTAAGTCTTCCTACTTAAATAAAAACTCAAAGTAGCAAAGGTTTAAAGGGTACCTTGTTAATTAATCTCACAGGCTTGGTTTTGGCTTTTTGAAGTTTTTGCTTCTGTTTTCTAAAGCTTTTCATTAAATCCCCTATGTTCCAGCCATTTATCTCATGATTAATAATAAAATTATCAAAGTGCCAGAAAACCCCAGGACAACATCCTGTAATAACACGGCTAAATTTTAAACAGTCAACCCTTTCACTATTTCATAGACATTTATTTCCCAAAGAAGCTACAGTTAGTAAACGAACAGATGAACATACATGTCTCACTATAAAGTAATACATGAAAAAAAAAAAAGTGATGTGGAAGAGGCCATGGTTTTCAGGATTTTTCTCCATTCTTTTATATTTTACTTTACATTTTATATACCCTTATTAATGAGAACTGGTAGCAAAACCAGCTGAAATGAAAGAGACAGAAGTTACACTGAGCCATATCTGATGTATGTATTAAAATAAAGTCCAAGACATTATGCATTATAGATGTAGTAAAGCATCAAGATTTGCGTTCCAAGAGTACTGTAAGTGTGACATCTGTTTAACTACAGTAGCTGTGTGAACTTTTATAGGTCATGATAATAGCTTTTAATTGTAATTAGCAGCTACAATTTAATTACTGATAAAGCAGTTACTCTGATTCTGGACAGTTCATATCTTCCAAGGCAATACTAGGTGGGTATACGTGTATTCCAGGCTCCAAATAAAACTTGGTTTAGCGTTCCATACTGACACAAGATAAGTTTCAAAATGCAGAGAACTTGTACTTATCTCCTGTGCAGTAACTGAAAACCTGTTTACAAGAGAGTTTACTATCTTTGACAACTGCACTACATTTATTGGGACTTTCAGACCCTGAAGCATGTAAATTATTAAGGATGAAGCCGCATCAAAATAGTTTATTGTCTATGGATTAGGCCACATCCTGTCACGTTGGACCAGGCAAATGACAGGAGAAAGATCTATACCAAACAAAATGACCCCAGCATAAAATATATGTAGTGTGAATGTAGTCATTCTGTACAAAAGTTATGTAGTGTGAATACAGTCATTCCATCACTACTCTTTCATATTCTACCAATAACACGATTGTGCCCTAGGTTCCATGAGCAGAACCCTGGTGACAAAGCCCGCCTATAAGCATCTTCTTTGAGACCTTGAAGATTTACACTGCAATAATGTATACACTTTGAGAACTGCTAAGAATCAAAAAATTGCAGTAACACAGCACCTAGCTGCCCTTCTAACACTTCCAAGTGAGAGCTGGAAAATATTCAGAGATAGTTTCTTGGCTTAAGGACTCCAAAGAGGTGTTTAAGCGCTCTACAATGAAGGAATGAAATTTGAGTCATGATGTATAGCCTCCTCATTCCTCACAGGGAATTCTGAATCTACTGCTGTAGTCCTTGAACAAACAGAAAGCTCTGCTGTTTAGAAGGCTGAATGACAGCAGCATGAAATTTATTGATAAATGTAAGGAATATTCAAGGAAGCTAAAGTCTGCCAAATAAAATACCAAACTTTGCTGCATAATTTATTTTCTTATAACTTACTGTAGCTTGCCCCATACTGACGGTCTTCTAGAACACTAGCTGTTTGAAAAAAGCATGCATTCACTACTAACCACATCCCAAGGCACACAGGTCCATTACATCAGCTGAGCTAAAAGATGACACTGGTGTCAAGCACTCAGACTCCAGTCAATAGCTACTTCTTTAAAGATTTTCCTATCTTTTCCTCTTGAAATTCCTCTGCAGTCAGAACTTAGTTTCAAAGCTTTACAACACTTTTGCTGCCAGAATCTGAAGTATTCAAAAACACTAAGGCAGTTTGTGTTGATTATATGACCATAAGAACAGTACATCAAATGTGTGGGCTCATCTTTGATATTTGGAACACTACAAACAGAAATCATAGTCATAAGTGTATTTTTTGTGATTGGTCATCTGTGATGTTGCCTGTTCAGCAAGTTACCTGATCACATACTGTACATTCCAAACAAATGAACAGACTCCCAGTCTTTTAGATGAAAAGTTTTAATTTGACACTTTGTCAATGATCTAGCATTCATTGAAGGTCTATAAACAAAGTGATATGTACATTTTTAAGACTCATCATCTTAATTTATATATAGTTTGTAGAAACACTGGATTGCTAAGAGAATACTTTAGAACAACACAGAAAAACAACTCAGCCTCTTCTACTGTGAGGGCTCCCACCTACAGGAGATTCCAGAATTAGCACTAACATTTGGTTAAGTGGTAGGTAGGAGCCCTAACTGGGTAAGTAGCTAGGTCGGTGTATAGAAAACTATGATGAGAAGTCAGCATTTGATGTGCTCAACTCAAAAGGACCTATTCTGAATTTCTGCAAAAGCCTTGCACTAGTTTTAGTACCTTCAAGTTTCACACACTTCAGAGTTGTGTGAACTGATGTTATCGTTATCCTCTCACAAAATTCCTCTTAGAACCATTTCAGCAAGAGAAATCAGGGTCTCCTTTTACACTCACCTGTAAGTCTTCCAGTTACTGTAAAAGGGTATCATCATAATTGCCTTTCATAATTTTGCACTGATTTACATATTGCTATAAGAATGTTCAGACTATATCTGAATAGCTGATGATGCAGTTAAGATCCCTTCTGCCAGTTATTAGAAGATATTGAAGTCTCTGCACTCCTTAATGGCATCTTCTTACAGTGAACTGATGGTCAAAAGTAAATTGAAGTGCAGCAAAACACTTTAAAAAGAAGCTTAGCCATAATAAAATCTTTTCATAGTGCTTCATCTGTTTTAACACAAATTTGTTCCATCCTAATAAACTGTCTATAAATTTGTATTCTCACACTTACATTTTTAGCATCTCAAAGCTTGCAGCAAATGCAGAAATATAACCAGATAGCTTATAAATCTGACAAATCTTGCCTGTTGGTTTGTTGTTTGTTTGTTTTTTTTTTTTTGGAGGGGGGCAAAATAGGATGGGAGGGTCTTCAGAGCAGCAACCTGAAGAACTGATAACAGTATACTAACCTTTTCCCAGGTATGTCAACTTAAACTAAGCTAACAATAGTCAGCCAAAGGAACAGTATTCCTACAATCCCAAAAGCCATTTACCTGCTTTAAAAGAGTTATCCAGATCTCAGTGTACCAGTTCTAATTTTTCCCTTTACAAATAAATTTGTCAAGTCTGTTCCCTCTCAGGGGAGCTCTGCTATCTTTGAAAGCAGTAGTGCTTCTCTTGCCTGCACTATATATGGTCGGTGGAGAGAAGTCAGAATACTGGTGGTATTTTTGGTCACATCTGTATTGGATCTGTCTCACTTACTTTTAAGTGTTCTGAAAAATAAAGAGCACAGACGTTTTTTATTTCGTATGCAGCCTTATTATGACACTCTCCAACGATTTCTTTTTTAAAATCAGATTATCATCCTATTCTAGTTATTTGGTTGTATAAGGTAAGACAAAGCACAGCATAGCAACTTCTTACACTGCTGTTAATTTTAACCATCATTATCAGTTACAAGCTGCTATTCATGTTAATCAAGGGATTCCATTATTATTATCATCAGGTTAAGAGAATGAGATCATTAGCACCAGTCACGCTATAAAAAGCTGTGGCATAACTGAAAACTGATGCAATCCTGAAACATAGTTAGACATAAGTTTGCCTTTTCCCAAACAGATAATTTCATTATCTTAAATAACATTACATACACACTTGAAACAGTTACCATTCCATTAAAAAAAATCTGGATTATTAATACAATTAAAAGCATTCAGTGGGTATCCAGCAATCATAATGGTAATGTGCTGCATGTGGGAGTTACGAAAAATACTTATAAAAATAATATAATAAAGCTCTGTTTTCACTCTGCATCACTTCCACCACATTTTACCGGTACATTTGTTTTCTACATTTCCAGGTCTTTTACTGTGATAAGATTGAAAGCTACAGTTATGGGCAAACTTACTTGCATGATCACAGAAAACATCCTATACATCAAATATCATCTCAACCCCTATCTGTGCAAAATCATTGCCTTTAGCCAGTGCAAGCATTTACCTTTTTTCTCAACAGTGTATGTTGAGATGTACAATTTAAAGTAGTGGGTTTGGCCTAGTTATTACTGCAGTTAAATACATCAGTTAATTTAAGATGCAGAAAAAAATTCACTCCGTCTTAACACTTGTAGCTCAAGAACAACTGTTAATTAGGAAAATATTTAATCTGTATAAGAATTGCATATTAAGTCTGTTGCAAAAAAAAGATGCCATTGCACTCTGTAATATATGAATACATGACTATCTAAAAGAATGCAATCTAAATATATTATTAAAGCAATATGACATGGACTGAAACATCACAAAACCAGATTAATTTAATCACTTCAAATCAGTGAATGAATTTGGATTTGTATTTTTCGTCCCTTACCTGCTACATAAGGAATCGCCACCTCATTTTTGTGAGAGCATGCATACTCCCAGTGAGCAGAAAATGAACATTAAACTTGAGCTCCAATTTGATTCTTCTCTTTAAAGCAATTAACTCACTTTCTTGCTCCCCTGCTTCTCTCAAGAGATAGGACCCAAGACTTAACAGACAAATACATTCAGATATAGGAAATGCAGAGAATTCGAACTATAATATTTTGTTGTTGTTGTTGTTGCTTGTTTTAGGTAGTTCAGCAGCTATTAAGGGTCAGAAAACTAAGACGCCTCAAAGCTTTTGCTATTAAGATTTCTAGCACACCAAATAGTTTTATGAAGCATCATTAATATATAGCACTTCTCCTACATACCTTGCTGTGCTTCAGGGAACAGAATATGTTTGGGAGAGACTAGCAAAACAAAATCTTTGATCTTTGAACAACTTTCAGCGTAAAGGTAAGTCACCTCTCACTGATTATTTCAACCTAGCCAGTCTTACTGAAAGTTAAAAAAATACATGTAAAACATGACTAGAAAAAATGCAAAACTTGTAGCCTAAGTAAACTTAGTCCTGCCTAACAGGAACTCTTCTCAGAAATATTCTATATTGCCAGTGTTAAGTAATAAAGCATCAATGTGTCTTCTGCCATGAGAAGAAAGCTCCATCTTCTACAGACATGAGGTAACAGGATTCACAGAATTATGATTACTGGTGCAGGCAGGCACACTGGTATAATCCGTCACAAAGATGTCTACTTAACAATTTTTCATTAACACATTTTATTGGCAAAAGCCATAAAAATTAGAAGAGCTCTTCCTCAGCTGGAAATTACCCTGACCATGGAGTCTTATCTCCACTCGTATAACTGAATTACTGAAGTCATAGTTTATGACAGGTAACTCTAACAAAAGATCATCATCAATCATGGCCAAGACTCCTTTGCCTATGGCTTCACATGGTAAAGCAGAACACTGACATAGCAGGTGTTCAGGCAGTTTTCTCAGTCAAGATGGATCACTATGGCTCCCCTCCAATCAAACTGACAAATTTACAACTTCGTTATGAAGCATTTTCTAGTCAAATATAGCTGCTATTTCCAAGTTAATCTCATCTCGGATGTTACAAACAAGCTTCAGCCCTCAGCAAGCTTCCAAAGCTGAGAGATACACATGGAAATTGAACAACTCTGAAGTCTTTCAGTAATCACTACCATGCAATAACATCATACCATTTAAACCATATTTTTTAAATCATAGACACATTTCAGAACACTTAAATACAAATATTAAGTGCACCGAAATGTATTTGTTTTTGCTTAAGTGATAAGTCATATGAACACAGACAGTGCCTATTTTGTCTTGTGTGTTCCACCAGGATATTTGGATGTCTGTGTTAAGACAAATATCCTTTATACCTAGTGACATTAACATGAATTGAGGGAAGACAGCATGTATAGAGAAATAACCAGCAGATTTGTTGGAATGAAATTTAACTGTGTAGGTCCAAAAGGTCCATAATCACGTCAGATCTTTTGACAGATAAACCAGCTTCTTTTCACTTTCCACTTTTTTATTTTGATTATGCAAAGTGCACTGCATTTTCATGTGATAAATATTTACTGAGTAACTGACAACTAGTATTTGATAGCTTATTAAAAATTCTTATCTATGTTAATCTGCATTCCTTAAACACAAGGACAGCTTTTCTATGGAGTATACCACTATGCTGGGTAAATCAGCATTCCTAGCTGAGCAGCTCATTCCTATCATTCTCAGAACCACAGCTTTTATAGAAGCGGTTCCAAGAATGAAGGCAAATGCATGCCAGGTTTCACAGCAGGTAGTCACTGACATGGCAACAACTCCACTTCTCTGCTCCTGATCTTAAAAATCCACCCACATCTGAAAACCTGCATGTATTTCTAGGCATGATTACCTCAGTGATAATGTGAGAAATCCAAGAGTTATTTTGAATAACAGAAGATGAAGCTGATTGCATTTTTCTGAAGGCCAAATTGCATTGTTTTTTTCAGCTTTAATGGGTATTAAATCTTAATTCTCTTTGCTTAGTTATTGGATACAATACATAACATTCACTTCCACCAAAACAGTGAATTACCAAAATGGGTGTGCTGCTGTATTGATGTGTTTCATCCCTGAAATCTGTTAGGTCCATCTTTAAGGTTTCATGTGGTGATATAAGGTTTCTGTTTGCTTTTAGGCTTTATACAATGTAATCTCAAAAATGACATTAAAATTACAGTCTCTATCTTGAAAGTCATTAAAAAAGAATGTACTGCAACTGCCTACCAGCTCTACCATAACCAAATATACCTAATATTCTTGCTAACAGATTTGACATCAGTTTACTAGCTGCAGTTTTTCAATATTTAAAGGAACTTTAACTGCATTTTGTATTCCACTTGGACTTTTGTTCTGCTGTTGGTTCTTAATATGCTGAAATCACTTAGACGTTAGCCACATGTTAAAAAGAACACACACCACACAGATGTAAATTAGTCACCTACAGTATCTGTTTCAATGTACTCATTACTGTAGAAAATGTTAAGATTAGCAATACATGTTATTTTTCACCATTTAGTTTGCTCATGTGGGTGAAAATGTTCTCTTCCAGATTGTTGTGAGCTAAGAGACTCAGCCAAAACTTGCATAAAAGCTTGCTTTACATATTGTGCCCATAGGTAGCTAGACATAAGCATTGCAATCTTGCTTACTCTAAAGACCACTACAGTTCAGGACTCTGCTATGAGAACATAGATTCACAAAGTGCAAAAGTATCCACATCCTAGACCCCATACTAGAAAACATAATAATGATTTTCACTACTACAGTGTGTCCTGGTTTTGGCTGGACTAGAGTTTATAAACTTCCTCATAGCTGGTACAATGCTGTGCTTTGCATTTTATATGAAAACAAAGTTAATAACACATTGATGTTTCAGTTGCTGCTAGGTAGTGCTTATCTTAAATTAAGGACTTATCAGTTTCCCATGCTCTGTGAGTGAGATGCTGCACAAGAAGCCAGGAGGGAGCACAGCCAGGATAGCTGGCCCAGACTAGCCAAAGTTATATTCCATACCACAGAGTATAATGCTCAGTACAGAAACTGCGGAGTTGATGGAGAAGCCACTGATCACTGCTTGGGAACTGCCTGGGCATCAGACAGTGGGTGGTGAGCAATTGTATTGTGCATCACTTTTGTTTCCTGAATTTTATGCCCCTTTTTTCCCCATTATTATTATTATTTTAATTTTTTAGTTATATTCAACATGCAGGTTTTACCTTCTTCCATATCCCCTCCCCACCCTAGCAAGGGTGGGGAGACTGAATGAGCAGCTATGGGGTACTTATTTGCTGTCTGAGGTAAAATCGTGACAGACTAGATGAAAATTCATCTGCATTACAGCATAGGCATTGCTGTTCATAAAAAAATGAAGACAGTTATCAGATTTAAGCAGGTGTTTCATCATCATAAAAGTAAAACCTGCACCATAGGGATAAAATGGTCAGCTAAGTCTACAAGACAAAGCACTGCACTGTAGGTACTTAAGACATTAATGATAACTTTTGTAAATTACTATTAAACTACTTAACATAACAGGAATGGCTTTGAAAAATACTAAGTCTAACCTAGCTAAGTGTATGGTTGCAGAGAATATAGCTAGTGAAAGCACAAAAGTTGAAAGACATTTCACTCTCCCTTCCGCTTGTCTTTTAAGTAGTATCCAGTTGTCCTGGGTTCAGCAGTAGCAGTCATTTTTCCTCCTTCTTGGTAGCTGGTGCAGCGCAGTGTTTTTGAATTTCAGCCTGGGAACGGTGCTGATAGCACCCATGTTTTTAGTTACTGCTCAGTAATGTTTAGTCTGACCAAGGACTTTGTGAGTCTCATGCTGTGCCAGGGAGGAGGGGAAGCCAGGAGGAAGCAGCAACAGGACACCTGACCCCAGCTAGCCAAAGAGGTATTCCATACCACAGCACTTCATGCCCAGAATGTAACCGAGAGTTACCCAGAAGAGCTAGTGCTCTGGGGGGCTGGAGGAGGTATTGATCAGTGCTTGGGCAGGCGGGGTGGGGTGAGTTAACAGTGGGGAGGTGTCATATTCTCTTCCCTTGTTATTTCCCTTATCATTATTATTATTGGTAGTAGCAGTAGTGATTTGTGTTATACCTTAGTTACTGGACTGTTCTTATCTCAACCCGTGGGAG
>JAOSLQ010014179.1:33118-51204 GCA_025629905.1 Lorius lory | reverse complement strand
TTCCTTATATCCAATCTAAACCTCTGCTGTTTAAGTTTGAACCCGTTACCCCTTGTCCTATCGCTACAGTCCCTAATCATGGTTCAGAAAGTTCCCTAAGCTTTGCTGTAATTTTCTTTTTCGCCCAGACAGCACTACCCATTCCTTACTGACATGCTCATTTTGTTGTCAGATCCCTGTGAGTGACAATATCAAGAGTATTCATGTAACATGTAGCTGTACAGGGATGACTGGAGGTACACAAAATGTACCATCAGAGTTATCTGAGGTGCCTAATACCGAAACTGTGCTGAGTATCTGTTGACTATGGGGTGAGAATGCAAGACTAGGGGCTAAGATTGTGGTTGCCTCTTGGGAAGCAGGATGCTCCTGTGTGCTGACTTGAACGTGAAAAGACTGAAGATGCTAAAGTGCCTGAGGAGATGGCCTGGTTTCCAGGAGAGCTTGGCTGTGGTACCAGCTGTGAGCCAGGCTCATGGGTCCAGTTTTTAATGACCAGCCACTGGCTGAGCCACTTTCAGGAGAACACTAGGTGAATTTAGGCAGTCTCCTAACTAGACTGGAGATGGACTTCTCCAGAGGGACATTCAGAACGTTTTGGAAGCATCACTCCATTTGCAGAGCCCTTCTGAAAAAGATTTAGCTGCAAAACTGAACTCCCTCTGGAGTTCAGAAAACTCCATCTCTCTAGCTTAACATGCTTAAGAGCATTAAATATATGAAGCTTAACTTCTGCTCTTTTCCTATAATTTCCTCCTAGCTAGCTCAGGTGGTGCCTTCTTTGACTTGAAGGCTTCAAGATAGTGTTAGAGGTTTTATTTACAGATGACCTGGGGAAGCTGGAGAACTAAATACAGTGGAGCACTACACTAGACAATGGTTTGTCTGAGAGGTAGGCACTCCAATGATATGTCTAGCCATCTTTTTTTTTTTTCAGATTTATCCTTTTAAACACAACTCGTTTGTTTATGAATTTCAAATTGCTCTTTTTCTCTCTCTGTGTAAAATACGTATGCACACTCATGTGGATACAGACGGGTACAAGTGATATGTGTGCGTGCAAACACACACATGCTTTTTCCCTAAAGCTTGTAAAAAAAAAAAAGCAAATATCCTTTTCCTGCTAGCTGAATTGCATTCTGCAGTCTGCCACTGTTTTACAGGGTGAATTTTAAGAATTAAGCAGAAAAAAAATAAAACCTCTAGGAAAAAAAGCAAGCCCTCGATCTAGTCAGTGTCAATTAAAAGGGAGCCTCTGATGCAAATGCCACATCAGCACCAATTTTGTCACTTAAGAACTTTAAGATCAGAAGCAATTACCTTCAATAGCACCTTGCTTTTATGTGTCTACCCTTCATAGCCTTGGCTAGTAACTCGGCCTACACCATAATTTACACTGACATCTAATTTCAGTGGATCTGCAAGCAATCTAACTGAAGATGGAGATACTGAGAATGAGTAGTCTTTCTTTATCACTGCAGACATAAAGATTCATTAGTTTTTGCCAATTCAGAAAGTGAGTCCTATGGGAATGAAGTTTTTTTTGAGTGCGTATGTGTCTGTTTTGCATATCTCATTACTTGAATTATTTCCTGGTTTAGGCAAATGATTGCTGCCTTTAACAAGATGATTAAACACTCCAACAGCTCACAAAGAGAGAAAAAACCCAAAAGCCAAGTACTTCTAGCATTGAGTAGATTTACCATTTTCAAGTGTCTCTGCAAAATGAGAGCAAAAGAAAAAGAATGCATTCATCGCTAATCATATTCTTTGAAGTATGGTAGAGACCTGGCAATTTTATATTGTGCATGAAAGTCACAGTATTAGACTAAGATTATTTTAAGAAACACTTCTATAATTTTCTAACTGACAGAAAGAGCAAGTCTGCCAGCCACACAGCTTGATGTTCCTTCGTGAAACAATGAAAGAACCCCACAATGATGTGATTAATGATTTGAATCCATTTTCTCTGATCCCCAAACTTGAATATAGAGAACAGAGCCGATCTCTGTGCTATTATCCTGCCTTCTATTCAGACCAGGCTAATACCAGCACAACTCCTTTTGCGATGCTTGCTCCCCAAGCCAAGGAATTTGCATATCACAGAGAATAAGGTTATGTAACCCAGTTGTTGATTTTGATGTCGCAAACAACTGTCATGGTTGTTTTTGTCACAAATAGCATGGTTTTAAAGGGGGTGTTATAAAAATGTGTATTCCTGCTTGTTATTTTACATTATGCAAAGCTGCTTAATGTTCTAAATACATAACTAGTAAGAGAAATGTCTGCAAGCTGTATGTCACTGTGTTCCTTTTCAATTAGTGTTGTGCAGATTGTAAAACAAGACAATTGTCACAAAAGATGACTCTCGCTTCTCTATTTGAAAATGCAGTTTTTACAACAATCTTTCCCAGACTGTTTTGAGGTTGTTGTAGGTCACTTTTATGCAAACTCTTGCAGAACAGCTGCAAATGCCATAAATCAAAAGTTTAGGTGACTTTTGCTGTTGGTTCTTGTTCTTAATGTCCACCAGAGAAAGTGACCTGTTTCAAACTGGACCAAGAGACAGAGAGCCTGAACATTAAAGGACACTGAAGTCTGGCAATTGTTGCATAAGGACCGTGATTCTCAGGGCAGTTTACTTGCTCAGCACCTGACTTGCCACTTTTTCCACTCACACATAAAACAATCACCAAAGGGGAGAAAGATAAATAAGAACCAGCTGCAAAAAGGGAGAAGAAACATGGGAGGCAGGGAGAAGTTCCTACTGATGCCTATTGTAAAAGTATTGGCTGCAGGTACTTAAAGTATAAACCAAACTGATGAAAGGATAAAAAAGGACAGTTTTACCACTTTAGTTTCTTGACATTTTTCCATGATAAGAATGAAGGTTTTCTGAGGCATAACCTAAGGCACAGAAGTTATAGCAAACAGACAAATTGTTATGGTTTAACCCCAGCCAGCAACTAAACCCACACAGCTACTCACTCACTCCTCCCTGCAGCCAGCAAGATGGGAGAGAGAATCAGAAGAGTAAAAATCAGAAAACTTGTGGGTTGAGGTAAAGACAGTTTAATAGGTAAAATAAAATACATGCATGCAAACAAAGCAAAACAGTGAATTCATTCACCACTTCCCATTAGCAGGCAGGCGCTTGGCCATCTCCAGGAAAGCAGGGCTCAGTCATGTGTAACAATTACTTGGGAAGATGGATGCCATCACTCAAAATGTCACCTCTTCCTTCTCCTTCCCCCAGCCTTATAAGCTGATCATGACACCATAAGGTCTAGGATATCCCTCTGGTCAGTTGGGGTCACCTATCCTGCCTAGGTTCCCTCCAACTCCTTATGCACACCCAGCCTACTTGTTGGTGTGGTGGGGTAAGAGGCAGAAAAGGCCTTAACTCTGTGTAAGCACTATTCAGTGATAACATAAACACCCCTCCATCATCAACACTGTTTTCATCACAAATCTGAAACGTAGCCCCATACCAACTCCTATAAAGAAAATAAACTCTATCCCTGCCAAAACTAGCACATGAGTAAATACCAATGCAGATGAATATACAAAATCTGGGACCAAAAATCTTTGATTTTTGGGATGTCTTTTGATACTCTAGACATTATCCTCTCTGTAAGGCAAATACCTGTAAGGAAAACCCAAGTGGCATCAGTCCTGTCTGCATCTTTCCTATGTACAGTACAAAGAATTCTTTTTGCATTCTTGGAGGGCTGGGAACTCAGAACCATGTGATGTACTCGCTGGAATGACTTCCACTTAGGAAGTGGGCAAAATACATCCCTCCCCCTGTCCTGCTCTTCCACAGTCCCCACTTCATAGAAATGTGCCAAATGGTTTCACTTGTCTCATCAGACTCCACTAACTGGGAGCAAATGCTCTTGTCTGTCTTTAGTGTAAGTTTCTTCTGGATACAAGGCACCCTTCTCAGGACTGAGGATATCAAGGCAGAACAGAGTGTAACAACCACTTCACTTTCCTTGATTGATTTTTTTTTTTTACTCAGTTATAGAAATGAAAGTCCTGATTGCTCTGAAGGCTAGCAAGGTCTTTACATCATTCTTTAGTGAACAGTCTTTCCCTTTGCTTGTTAGCTCTCCACTGACTTCTAATAACCTTTCTGAGACACCAATTTATTCCATTAGAACAGGAACTTTCCACACAAGATTTTCACAGTGCTTGGGATACCAGTTAAAGTTAGTTTTATGCTACTGTCTTCAGAGGGTATTGACACAGATGAAAGTTCCTTGAACCTTTCAGACAACCAGACTGAGTCTACTAGCTCCCAGAAATTCTTTCTGTTCAAACTTTTGAAATGGGAAACTTTCAGTTACAAATGTCTTTTTTGTGTGTATTTTTAACCTCATTTAAGGCAACTGTAACAACTTTCTTCAATAATATGTTGTATGATTAGCTTGTCACTGCCAACCCAAAGATGACCTAACACTTTTGACTCCAAAGCTTGTTGCTGAAGAAACTTGTCAATTACAATATGCAGAAACATCTGGGCCTTTCTGTTTCTTGACATAATTCCAAATATCTTTTATTCTCTATAATAATAAATCAGGCCTCCATCAGAATACAAATATGATTCAGGAGTTTTAGAAAAATCTGCCCTGATACCAGTCTTTTCTTAAAATAGTTTCAATATAAACCACATCTGCTTTTTGTATGTTATTACTTTTTTCTCTTTTTTTTAGTCTTTGTCACACTGCTAATATACAGTGCAACTACACTGCCTTTATGTTTATTTATGGTTTTCTGAAGAAAGTCACTACATACTTCCAATCGGGATTGCTATTCTTCTTTTTTTTTTTTTTTTATGGCTGTTATAGCATTTTAATGTCATGTACTAGTAGCACCATTTTCTCTGCTTTGTTGTCCAGGCTTTTTGCATTAATCTAGGAAGTTTTAAATTGTTTTTCTCAGAAGTCGTCCAATTTCTTATGTGAATCAAGTGCAGTAAATTTCATTAGCTCTATTGACTTCTACTCTCATTTGTTTTCATATCACATTTCTTTTTTCTTTGAAAAAAAAAAAAGGTGTGTGTGTGTATTTTTCAATTTATTTTCCTCCCTTCCGTTCTTTCTTAACCATAATTGCAGTCTCATTTACCTGGCTTTTCTTTTCTTTGTGTCCTGAAAACAGGTGTGAATTCTCTCCCCCCAACATTCTTTATTTCATCTTGTCTCGTAAAACCCATTTACATTGATGTACAGGATTTAGCAGAAGTCAGCCTGATGAGAAGGTGCAGAGACCCCTTTTCTGTGGCAAAGTCACTGGTGGACCTCTAGAGCTCAGAGTCTTCAAGGACCTATTTATCCATGCTGTATGCCCAAAATCCTCTGGCAAGCCTGGTCATTGTTTTGCCAATTCCTAAGCTGGTCTGCGAATGTTTCTGAAAGATCTTTCCTACTTCTTAAGCATCTTTAGCATATCTTGGTGGAATAGGCAGTGATTTGGTTTTAATAATCATCAAATGTGCAAAATGTCTTGCTTGCCAGTTCCCTACAGTTCCCCCTTCAGCCAAGAAATGTTAAGATAGAAAAAAGTAAACGTTTACAAAATCCAAATAGTAACAGCTCAGTTACTGTGTTTAGAGAAAGAAGTACATACATAAAAGAAAATCTGTATATTAGATCATGTCCAAAAGGTGTCTTTCTTTCTTTGATGAAACAAAACATCAAGATGGTTAGATGGACTTGCACACAGAAGGATTTATTACACAAAATCTTTCTCTAACATTATCACTTTCACTGAAGAGAGGCTTTGTTTGGGAATACATATTACCTTATGTGCCATCAATTCTCTCCAAGTTTCTCTTCAGATTCAGACCTTCAGAGTGCAGATTCATATCTGAAAAATTGCTGTGGACTCTCACTTGACTTAAATCCTTGTCTGAATAAACTGCTGAAAAAGGCTTAACTGGGCTAACTGATTTTCAGAAAGACTGATGCTTTTTGTATGTAGTTTTTAAAGGCACTGATTATCTAGGTGTTACAGTTCATAATTAGCCACCAATACACAGGCACACATCATTGGAAAAATGCTTCTTTCCCCCAGGTGGGTTTGAATCAACAAGCAAGTCATCATCATCATCATCAGGTACCCAATTTTTCCTTATAACACAAGTCATAATCCTCCTTACTCTTTCTGCTTAATCCTGCCCTTTGCTAGAAGGTAAAGATTTGCTTAAAAGTTACTTCAGAGCTCACTTCTTTCCATATCCACCTCAAACTCAGTATCATTGAATAATTTTCTTTGGAAGGGATTTCTGGAGTTCATTAATCCTGCTCAAAGCAAGCTCAGTTTCAAGGTCTGATCAGGATCATGTTGAACTAAGTGTGAAAATATCCAGGGATGGAGACCCTGAAATTTCTCTGGGTGTTTGTTCCAGTGCTTAATCACACTCACCATGAACATAGTTTTCCTTTGGTCCAGGGAAATTTCCTTTGCTACACCTTATGACAATTTTCTCTTATGCTTTTGCTTGTTGGGGCTGAAATGAGTCAGGCTCTGTCTTCTCTATAGCTCATTTTTAGGTAGTTGAAAGCAGCAATCTGTTCTCCCCTTAGCCTTCTTTTTTCCAGACCAAAAGAAAATAATTCTTTTGGTCTCTGTATATCACGTGCTGCAGTCTCCTAACTATCCTAGTCATCAACTGCTACTGGAAGCATCCAAAGCTGTTTTGGATGGAGCTTCAAAAGGGCAAACCAAAAGGAAATAATCACTCATACCTACTGGCTACACTTTTAATGTCCAGTATGTTGTTTAGTTCACTGCCATAAGGGTGCACTGCTGTCACATATTCAACTGTCCACTGTGCCCTTATCTTGGAGCTGATTTTAACCAGTCACCTCCAGGTTTCCAGCCTTGCTGTTACCTGGGGTTAATGTCATCCCAGATGCAGGATTCTGCTTTTGTCTTTGCTTTCTTTCACCTTAATTCCACCTTCATGGGTCAGCTGATTTCCATTTGTCAAAGTCCCTGCTCCCCCTCCAGTGTATCAACCGCTCCATCTGTTTGGTGGTGGTCACGAGCTAGATGATCCTATCCCAGTGTTTAGTCGTATCAGTATTTATACCGAGCTCTAAGGAGATCCACTTGTGACTGGGTGCCTGTTAAACTCTGAACTGTTGAACTTTGAGTGCAATGATCCAGTCCATTTTCCGCTCTCCTTGATATTTGACCATCCATCTGTACCCCTTCAGTGTACCTACAAGAATTCTATGGGAGACTGTGTCCAATGCCTTGCTAAAGTCAAGGTAAATGACACACACTGCTTTCTATTGGTCTGCAGAGCCAGTCATTTCATCATGGAAGGCAATCGAGATTAATTAGGATAATTAAAGATAATTATGAATAAAGGTTAGTTATAGATTTTTTCCTACCTTACATCAACATCAGAACCACATTTTACAACCTTACTCTGGTGGTTGCTATTTCAGTTTCTCAATCTGCACTGGTGAAGATTTATTAATTCCCCCTCATAATTAGTCCCTAGTTGCATAATTTGACTCTTCTCATGAATATCAGGTTCTCCTCTATTTCATCACCTCTTCTCCCTTTGCAAACTTTGTCTATCATTCAAATTTCTCTTAGGTCTTTAGTTTCTAACTATATCTTTATCTTTTTTTTTTTTTTTTTTAATATTGGTTGCTTATTTCATTAGTTACACTGCAGATTCTGCTTGACTAGTTTCATTACACTTCAGACCTTCAAAGCTCTTTATATAGAAATACATTCATAACCTGATTGTATTTACCTTTGAGTAGATTACTGGCACAAATGTTTTTATATGTGAATTTGGCATGGAGATTTGCACTAGGTTAATCATATCTATTATATATTTAAAGAACTGACTTTAATTTACACACACGGGGAACATGCTTCATATAGCTTATTGATAGGTAGGATAACATTTAAATTTGGTGCACAAATTTCATGTGCAAAAGATGTAACTGAACACTTAAGCTGAAATGCTCTATAGTTTTGTAGTAGGGGGGAAATGCATGTCTACATTTGCAATTTCTTTTGGTGGATGCTCAATTTATATGAATATGCTGCAAATGTGGATTTTAAAAGAAAATAGTAACCTGTTGTATATCTTGGAGTCTTGTCAGGCTTTGATTTGCTCCTAGGTAATTGTCTTATACTGTGAACCTGAAGGATCATTTGTAAAGCTTTTAGATGGTGTCCATCTCAGCATTTTGGTGTAAAAGGGATTATTGTAGTAAATGAATCTTGTCTAAAAACTATCAGAAAAAAATCTGTTTGGTGTTCAGTTAAAAGCACAATGACTTTGTCATTTACCTTGACTCAGAACTTTGGCTGTAACTCTTCTGGCTCACACAGTTCCAAAATGAAAAAGGATACATGCTTCCTCTCTTCTCTATTTCTTATCCAGAATGAAGCAATTATGTTTTAGAGAAACTGTTTAAAGAACAACCAATTTCACTGCAAGCATCTAGACCTCCAGCAGTTCAGCATGACTCTTGTTACAATGACATCTGTAAATGTGTATCGTTGCTGCAGTGTGCCTCCTAGTGCTTTCTATAATTCTGTGGCTGAAACCATATTACTTACTGCCTGCTGTGTTCAATACTGTATTTCCGTAGTTACTGCCATAATGGACATATTATGTTCACCAAAACAGTATGCTTGGGAATCTAGGTAGACACTTCTCTGTACGTGTGTATAAATGCAAACTGCTCAGACTTACATGTTTTTACCTACACAAGAATATATAATTGAGAGAAGTGGAAAGATTTTGACAGATGTATAAACATATTTCTCCAGACATTCTGATTGTCCAGTGTATTCCTTTTGAAATAGATAACCTTCTTTTCTTCTGCCAGAATTATTCTAGTAATATTAGCTTTTCCTTCACAGAAGTGGATCATGACAAATGGATAGAAAGTGCAGCATTTAACTCATGGCTTGCCTTTCAAGTTGCTTGAGCATTCTTGTCTTTAGAGCTGACAGCACCTGAAAAGTGGGTGGCAAACATCCTACTGTGGATACCTAGCATCCTATTCTTTCTACTTAAGATGATATATACAGGTCCCAACTCTTTGTGTCTGTACTGGGAGGAAGGCATTCTAGCTCATAGTGTCATTGTGTATCTGTCAGAACTGTTGCATTACAGCTTACTTCTAAATGATTCATATGCAGAGCCAGAACTGAAGTCCAATAATCTCCATGAATGCAAACAAAAGATGTGCAATAAATGAAAACAGAGAATAGGTGATTACAGCTAAAAGGTAGAAAATTTCTCATGAAGGTGTTGCGAAGCTGAAACTACATGAGATACAATGGAATGTGAATAGTTTTCTGTATTTTAAAATACAGATTAATCATAGCCGGGAAATGGATCTTCAAAATGTAGAATTTTAGGAGTCCAATTGCATATTCAGCTTAAATTTAACTGCTTTGTCCATATACATAATTATACTTTCTTTAATCACCAGGTCAAATAACTTTTTTCCCAGAAAGACTCTTTGTCTTAAAATTGGACTCTTACACCCCTAACTAATGTAATTCCACTCTTTCTCCTCATTTTCCACTTTCTGTACTTTTTGACTGAAGAAAAACTGAATGATGAATTTGGGGTGCTTTTTTTGTTGTTGTTTTGCTAGTTTTTGTTTGTTTGTTTGTGGGTTTGGTTTTTTTTTTGCTGTTTTTTTTTCTTTTTGGTTTTGGGGTTTCTTTAAGAGAAAAAGTCACCCTGGGACTGGGTTAGTCAGAGCTAGCCTGAGCAGGAATGTCAGTCAGAGCAGAACAGTTTTGTCAAAGCTCTGAACATCTCAAAACAGGGTTGTATACTGGGAAATACTGAGCAGCTTTAACAGTAGGTTATGCTCCCAGAACTGCTTATAGTGTATCTAGTTAAAAACAGGAGCAAAAAAGAAATATTTTAAAAAGCAAGCCAAACAAACTTCAATAGTATCGGTCTTGAGTAATACTTAACATTAAATACATCATTATCATTTTTCTTGGCACTATTATCTGACAATGCTTTTTCTGTTAGTAAATAATCTTAGATTTATTAAAAAGGGTGAAAATGTCCATCAAAGAAACAAAATTTTGGTTACTTATAAAAGGTGAGAAGACCAATCTGAAGGAGGTTCAAGTGTCCCCTGAAGTCTCAGCCAGTGCTGCAACAAACACGAGTTAGAAGCCTTTCTAGGAAAGGGACAAGGAAATGGAAGTGTGCCCTCAACAGGAAGAAGTGAAGCAGATACTGATTCAGCTGGGGGTTTTTATCTGTGTCAGACTATGAGCTCAATGGCAGTGAAATCATAATTAGTTGGTCATCAAGCTGAAGTTGAAGTCTAGGAATGCCCAAGAGGAATAGTCTGAGTATTCCTCTTGTATTAGATAAGTAGGCCAAGATAAATCCCTTCTGACTACTATGCTAGATGTATTTAAAAGAGACAAAAGGGTAGGTAAGGACAAAAATGTGTGTGCATGGCTATCCTCACACTAGCTGAATCTGTATTTTTATGTGTTGGCATAAGCTATGAATTTAACCAAAAGTGGAAAAAAGGAGTGTCAGAAGAAAACAGTGTAAGAAGTGGTGGAAGTGTAGTGGAATACATGGATAAAAAATGTGTTATTGATGCAATCAGATACAAGGAAAGTCTTTTGTTTTGTTTTTATATTTTTTGGAGTGGGATCCTGGACAGGACCATTAAGGCCTTGTTTCCTTGCTGGAGAGACAGAAATTAGGAGTAATTTAGAATTTTGTCAAATTTAGACATAAAACTCAGGTTGGGTAAGAAAACAGAAGACAATATGTAGGTTCCTTTTGGACTGTCGCTTTACTGAATAACTTGACAAAAAATATTAAACATAAAGGAATCCCAGCTGAACTGAATTTCACAAATCACTTGAAAATAGTGCCTCTGAAACCTTATCAAATAAACAGCCACTTGCAAGCAACTGGGAAGACTTGTGTTTTCAAAATGCAAGCTAAGATTTGTCCAGTAATGGCAGGGCTCATGCTGAGAACTTTGATCTTGCATTCTGATTTAAGCTCATTTCTGCTTCAAAGACACTGTAGTGCTGTGATAGATGGCTGCAGTCTGCTTGATTGGACTGTTGGATTACTGCTTGATTTCCCAACACTAAAGAGCTAAACATAAAGCATACTGTCATTGTTGCTGGGAGTGATTTTATTGACACTGGGAAATATTTATTTATGCTAGTTATGCTACAGTTGAAGTATAACAGCAAGGGTTATGTTTTATTCACCTTTAGAATGATACAATACTGGAAACCTGGAGGATGAGCAACAGAGGAGCCTTTATGCGGGCTTGTTACTTTCAGACAGTCTTCCTAAACAAGACAGTGAACTTCACATACAGCTACTCTGGCTTTTGGACTTCTACAAAGTGAAGAGTTAAAAACTGCTGGTTCTCTTAAGTTGTGAGCAAATAGGTATTACCTGAATATTTTGCAATCTTGTGGGCTTTTCTAGTTAATAGGATTTATGTTTCCTTCTTTGCAAGATTTATGTTGCCCTTATGCTGAAAGATACTGCATTTCAGTACTGAGACCTAGGATGATGTCTTACTATAGCAATGAATCTATTCAGATGTCTGCGAGAGGAGAATTATAAAGAAGAGTGGCTAATTCATTTTGTAACCTTTCCATAATTTTACATATCAGCCTGAATCTGTACCTGTAGCATTTGCTTTTACCATTTCACATATGTGCTTCATTCCATAGGCATTTAAGGTGATTCACATGATGACAGCCACATGAGCAGAGTTTTGAATCTCAGTCTCCCTGTGGCTTTTTCACTGTTTATTTGCTTTTTATAGCTCTGATTCTCTTTCTTGCAACAGGTTAAGAGTTGACACCAAAAAAAGACAAAACAAAGCCTTGTCTGAATGTACTTAGCATGTGGTATGAAATGTAGTCAGGGACACGTTCTTTCTACCTCCATAATCCACAACAAGAAAAAGCAAATTATAAATGACATTACTCCAGCAGACAGAATGCTTTTAAGATTAGTACATGTAGAACTGCTGATGAACTTGATCACTCCCTGAATGATGTTATAAGAAGTCTGAGCAAATGCCAGAGTTTTATTTATTAAAAATTCTTAGGATCATGATTTTGGTGTTGGAAAGCCTTTTCTGTTGAATGCACTTTAAAGATTCACATACTGTATCAGTACACTTTTCAAGCAAGCTTAAAATAACACTGTAGCTTAAAAACGTACTCCTTCATAGCATTGCTCTTGAGAATTAGGCTTAATTTTCCAAGATAAAAAAGTCACAAATGTTGATGCGTTATTATCTGAAGTGCTTAGCACACTTAGTTTTTATGTGGAAGAATAAAGAGCCCATTTGGGTTGGATGAAACCACACCAGTGATAAATATGGATTGTTTGAAGTTAAAATTGGTTTTAAATTGGCTCCTTAAGTTTGTATTTTTCTTTTATATGAAAATGTTGCCTGTTTTAAGGAACAAATGTCTTGTAGTATATAGCTAATGAAAACAGAAAAGAAAGAAATCAAATAAAACTTCTTTTATCGGTTACTATCTAGATATTACATGTCAATTTTTTTTCTTTTTTTCTATAAAATAATGGTGGTTTGTTTGTTTACTTATAGTGGTTTTATGGGTTTTTGTTGTTTTATTTTGTTGGGGTTTTTTAACCTTTTCTTTTTTTTAAAGCAAATAATGTTCAATTACTAGAATCTTCTAACCTGTTCATCTGATTTGATATTTCAGTGATGCTAATTCATCTTGGAATGATCATCTTCTCAAGGGCTTGATGTTAATTAACTTATTTTTATCTTGGAAACTGGAAATTACTGAAAACCAGCAAAACAAACAAATGAATTTTATAAATACATAATGTTCGAAAATATGGTTAGGCAAGTTTTAATCCTTGTTTTCTGTGCTCAAAGTCCACGGTCCTCTGGAGTTTTGCAAGATGAAAAATGAGATCCTAAACTTTGGTTGTGCTATGTGCAGACCTAATCTTAAGTACAATGAGTAGCTTAAAAGAAAACCAAGTCAGTGACCATTTGCACCACAAAAGTATAAACCACTTTTATTGTTACCACCAGCTGTCATCCTAAATAGGTAGATTTTTTTAGACTCTGTGAGTAAATGTATGTCTTTAGGCCCTCTCACTTGCAGCTCTAGTTTTATTTCCTTCTGCAACAAATCTGTACTCTGAAGCAACAGCCCTCCCAAGATCTAGCCAGAACAGAACAGAATGAAAATCTCCCCTCATTTTACATTATCATCCAGTGCTAATGTAATCTTCAGCCTTTCCAAACTGTACTTGCAATACCAAACCTAGCCCAGAGATTTCTTTGCGTGTCACAAAACTGATAAACAGAACCCACAGATTTGCTTCTTCTGTTCAGCACAGTCTCTCAACCTAAACTGACAGGGCTTTTGTCATCCAGCAGACTGTGTAGTTCTGCAGTTTCTGCTTTCTCTGACCAAACTCTTACTCAAGACTTAACTATCCATAAATATTGGTTTAGAGAACCAAGCTCCCTGAATAAGAGAAAATAAAAGTTTTCTTTTGGAACCAGCCTTCCTCCTTCTGATGGTAGGCATGATAGGAGAAGGCCTCATAACAGATTTGTTAAATTCCCTGTACTTCAAAATCCTTATTATAAATTTTAATAGAAGCCCCTCTATGGACTAGGCTGAAAAATGAACTCTTCACCTTCTTTTTTCCTCACCTAGAGCCCTTTTGAATGCATAAACCTGATGTTTCTATTTCAACTTCCCACAGCCCAAATGTTTAAGCTATAATCTTATCCAGCAGAAGAAAACTGAAAAGGCCTTTTTTTTTTTTTTTTCTCCCCGAAACCTTCATTCTAGACTGGTATCGTTTGCAGGACCAAATACTGAAACTAGCTCTTCCAGATCTGTTGTTTGTATCAAGAATTCCCAGCTCATGAAGGAATAAACATCCATCAACAGGGTCATAAGCTTCACAGGATCTCAAATGAATCTAGCTTCTCAAATGAATCTAACTCCTTTGTTTGTCCATTCCTTGACCTGAGCCATAACTACGACTCCATTCCTAGTTTCTCAAATAGAACAGAGAGATGTACAGGGGAAATAAACAATCAAATAAACAAACTAACAGTGGAACAAAATGTCTCAGTGAGCTCTGAGAGATAAACATGATTTTGCATTTTCATGACTTCAGGCCCTGCTCCGAGGACAGTTAACATGAGCCACAGCCCTACTTATATGTTAATAGCTTTGACATATTTACAAGAACAGAACAAAATACTAACAAAAAAAAATTTCTAACATGTAAACCCAAGCTTTCTTCTGTGTCAGCTCCCTGAAACTCACTGCCATTCGGTGTTCCGTAAACCTCGGCAGAGACAGCAGCCTGTGTTTGTGCTTCACTATGGCCAGTCGACATATGAAGAAAAGCAAAATATAAGCTGTTTGTTGATTTATGTTTCAGGTATTGAAAGATGCCTTAGTAAAATCCCTTCTCCATTCTTTGTTAGCAGAAACTTAAACAGAACTCAAATAATAGAGAACAGTGTGGTTCATCTACATATTCCATCAAAAGCAAATAGAAATCATTTCTCAAAATAGATGGCTGAGCCTTTCAGGATCAACGAGAAAGACTGGGTCTTTAAACTGGATTTTAAAAATATTCACAATACCTGAGCTACAAAAAATTGAGCAATTCTTTATGTCTGGCATAGTGTCTCATCCTAGGCCACAGAAGCCTTGTAAACTGTGCACTTACAGCAATAGACTGCATCTGAGAATAACAGGACACTAGAGAAATTGGTGTTCTTGGTTAGCATGACTGCCATCCTAACAAGAACCATAACTCTATGTCTGCCAGCACATAGGGAGTTTCTTGTTACACTAAAATAAGATATCAGCCATTCTCTGGAATGGCTATCAGGGATTCTGCCAGGAACCCACAGTTCATCTCTTCCACAGTTTTCCTGTGCTTAAAAGCATACTGCATAGCCTCCTAGCCATTTTAAGGCAAAATATAAATTAAGCTGCCTTTGGTTTTAGTTCATGCAGGGACCACAATAAAGCGAATTTCTCAGACACTATTGTAAAGTGATGCTAATTCATGATAGGTCACCGCTCAGTTTAACCTTATTCCAGAGGTTTCTCTCCGTCAAAATTATAAAGGGAAGAACAGGAAAAGAATCTTGTCACACAGGCCTTGATAAGCGTAAATCAAACTTCAGACCCAAAACTTAACTAATCAAAAAACTAAAGGCTCCAAAATGAACTTCAGTAAAAATATGATGTATTCTTTCCCCTTGACTCAGGGATGCAGGTTTTCAGGATGCTATGGAGAAGTAGTGCTTCTCTATAATCCTAACATTATTCATGCACTAACAGCCATATTCCTTTTCCCAATATTCCATCTGCAATCGTAAGCTTAACCTGTTATGCTGCACTTAATGGAAATACTTCGCTCTGGGGTGATGAATTAAACAGGAATTACTCTTTCAGTGTAGCACTAGATCATATTTTATTTTCCTGAGCCTTTAAAGGTCCAGTAATAAAGTAGGCACTTCATTCCTTCTCCTTTCTAAACCTAACCCAGCTGTAAATTTAGCTATCTTGGGAAAATCACTCACCATGACTCATCCTTTACTGGTTTAGGTTTACTAGTTATACAGAGACTCTGTACAAAGAAGAGAGTGAAATAGGAGCTACATTCTTGCTCTGGCATCTGTTATAATTTTACATCACTGCCAAGATTAGGGGTGGGGGAAAAATCCCCAAAGTCACTAGCTTCTTCCTGAATCATTCTTTATCACCTCTAAGGAAGTCTTGCAGAATCAGCAGGTTCCTGCTTTCTCTGACCCTGAGCCCTTAAACCAGGGTTTGACAGTAAAAGAGACCTCAAAGTAAACTAACATTCTCTGCCTTGATTGAGGGGCTTTAGTCAGAAGTAATTGTAGCTCCTAACATGTTGTTCTGCTTAAGCAAAACCCTAAGACTCCAAAACTTGATCTACAATTGTAATTTCTGGAAGTAACTGATCTAATATTTGTTGTAAAGAAATTTTGAAGGATTCAGTAATAAATCAGTGTCTTTCTCTGATTCCAACCCAGTCCTCAGCCCTAGAAACAATTTTCCCTTCCAGAATCATCACTCATGAATGATTGATTAACTCTGTGGGATTCAGTACTTCTCAAGACCTCCTCTTAATTTAGGCTTAATGAAAGATTCCTAGTCAGGTGTCACAACATAAAAATTATTCTTTGTTTATACGAACAGCATTGTATAACAGTTCTTGCGGGATACAGCAGAAAAAATAAACTGATGTCTCCATCATCTGGTAGCTACAGCACTGGTTTCTAAAACCAGTGCTATGAATCTTAATATAAGGATTAACATTAATGTACTAATATAAGAATTAACATTAGTGAAGTGACTCTCTTCTGCCATGAGAATTAAATCTATGCCAGAATAAGAAGCTTTGGCAGAGGGAAGGCTTTTGGCTGCTGTACTCCACAACTTCACAGTCTTAGGAGACACAGAACCGTCTCCAGGGAGGGACAAAACTATTTCCTTCTTTCATACTCAACTTTCTGCAAAGCAAATGCCACAGAAGAGAGGAATATCTTATTTTTCTAACAATTACAGTATAGCTCTGGCTCAAGCGTAGGCTTAGCAACAGCAGACATTTTAGTCTAGTTTTCAGATTATAGTGGAGAAGTCATTCAGACTGTAGTCAGAAAACTCATTATAATGGCACCAAGCCATTTTTTACCATAGCAAATTCTTTGATGTGGAACAGTACACAACTATGCAATCCTGAATTCACAGCCCTGAGAGCACCAAATGTCCTGACCAGCCTCAAGTAGGACCCTCATTCTCATCTCCATGCATAGGAGTCCCTTTTCAGCATAAGTTATAGTTTTCTCCTTCTGAAAATGGTCCTTGTACAGCCTGATGGAGTTCTTCAAGGAGCTCTCTGGTTTCTGCTGCTCCTCTGCCTGATCTCCCTCTGCACTCTCAATTTCCAGCAATCTAGTCAGAAAAGCAAAACAGAAAAGTTATTATCTTTCAGCATTTGTCTAGGTTGTGTCAATGTAGTTGTGCAATGTAGTACTGACGCCAACTGCGCAGAATCTACTTTTCATAATGCTGTGTTTAACCACAACACCAACTTCAGTAGTTAGTAATAATAGCTAATAAAAGTTTTACAAAACTCATCTATGTGTGACCCAAGTCCCAGTTTTGAGAAAAGCAGCAGTATGACCTTGTCTCAATTTTATTGGGGAAAAAGAAAAACCCCGCAAAACAACCCAACCTTGAGAGAGTGTGTCAGTTCTGCAAGGTAAGAAAAGCCAAGTCAGAAATGAAATCACTTGAGTTAATAATAGCAGTAGTTCAGGAGGAAAATACTGACCTTAGGAAAGATATAAAATTCTGAGAGAAAATGGAGATAGTAGGAGAATGGCAATTTAACAAGATCAAGGATCATTCTGCTTTAGGCAGTAAGTAAGCCTGATACTTCCCAGCTGGCTGATGACTGCTGGTCAACAGAGTGCCATGGAGTGCCTGCAGCAGGACAGTGACCAGTACTGTTAGCTCTAGTTATTTTCCATGTGTAGAAGATAACTGTCTTGTACTCCTTAGTTTTGTCCCCTTCTTTTTTTTCCACAGTTAAAGCTGCCCAGATAGAAGTGGTCTTCTAAAGAAAGAACTGTAAGTCTTCTAAATAGTAAGCAGAACCCTAAAAAAACCCCATACTGGAATACATGGTGAACTATTCCTCATTACAGTACCAGGGCCACTCTTCTGTTAAGAGGTCTTGCAAAAACCCAAATTATAGACTCTGTCTATGAAATCTTATGCTAACGAAAGCTTGCAGTTTAACTGAGAGATATAGTGATCCTTCCTGGAATTAGAACAGGACCACTTCTTCCAAGCTCAGGATCAGAGCGTCCCAATGGGTAGGAAATCAAGTAAGGGATCTAGGAGACCAGTGTGGTTAAACAAGGAGCTGCTGGGCAAACTCAAGTGGAAAAGGAGAATCTATGGATTATGGAAAGAGGGGCTGGCCA